>JAFEMH010005721.1:0-151800 GCA_022495995.1 Adenophora triphylla var. japonica
TCTTGGGAGAGACCCTTCTCCACGGATTGACCGACTTCTTGGCCACTGGGAAGTGGTACATGCACGGGGGAAGCCCGTTTCTGTTGTCGATGTGGCTAATGGAGAGGCTGAGTGTCCTGCGGGAGGCTCCATTTGCATTCAGGCCATGGACTTTTGCCAGGAGGGGAGTTACAGTTGAGATCGAGGATCAGGCCTCGTGGGAACGCTGGATGTCTCAGCGTCGTACCCAGGACATCCGATGGTGGATTCCGTATTGGAAGATCGAGACTAGGAGGACACTTCAGGATGGATCCCAGATAGTTATGCTTCCAGGGCTCTGTTGGTCTACCTTCTACATTCCGGCTTTGGCTCTTCGACAGTTCGGGATGGAGCAGGTACCTTTGGAGGGCTGCAATGATATTGCCACTCGGGTGGTGATATCTATTTCTATGGATGATCCATATGCATTTTCCTTCTTTTCCCGAGTATGGAGGTATCATGCTTTTCCTCCTATGGTCCTTCTCAGGCATCCGGAGCGTATTTATCTGTCCACTTGGTACTTGGATTGGTATGAGGGACATATGGGGGAGACTCAGGTGACTCTTATGAGGAGGCGTGAGGCTATGGTGGGACCAGAAGATGTCCCTATTTCAGTACTGAGGAGAGCTGAGGCGAGGGCTAGCCCATATGATAGGAGTGGAGATGATATGTTTGACTATGAGATGAGAGTGGAACGTCAGAGAGACAGGGTTCCTATGATGCTACCCAAGAGGCAGGAGATCAGAGACGAAGCCCAGGCGACTAGAGCTCTGATAGAGGCAGGATTGATGGACCCGGCCCCCATGCCGGAGCTAGGAGGAGGAGGAGGGACATCATTCCCGTGCCTAGGAAGAACACAAGGCATGGTGGGAGGAGACGGAGGAGGACAAAAGGAGACGCTGGTACTAGTGGTTAGACCTTTGAGTATCCACTGATCATCCTTGCAGGCATATTAGTTTTTAGTTATGTATTTTTTATATGTCTTTTCTTTTAGCTCAGTTGTGAGTTTAAGAGTAGACCGGGCTTGAACTCATCAAGAAGTTTTTAACTGTAATGAATATGTGAATTGCATTAGAGTTTTTCGAGACGCAGGTGTAATGCGGTCATTGTGTTGATGAAAAAATATGATATTTATTTATATTTTAGACCGAACCATTTCCGACTGCCTACGTTCCCCTCTTACAAGTGGACCAAGGGGCTCAGGTCTCCGTAGTTTGACTCTATGGATTTATTGATCTTTTTTTTAGAAGGAGTAGGTAGAGAGAGGGACAAGAGAAGTGCGACCCTATTTTTACCTAGGCTGCCCTTTTAGGTTTTCAACCTAGTTGGGTATTACTCCTTTAGCACCTTTGAGAGGAAATGACTCAGTCTTTAGGCATAGTATTTGCGGAGCTTATCTCCGTTCACCGAATGCATGAATGGATTTCCATCTAAGTCTGCGAGCTGCATGGCTCCTCCAGAGAAGATCTTCTGGACTACATAGGGTCCGATCCAGACGGGCTCCCATTTGCCAAGTGGATTGGTGTGAGTTGGAGGCTTCTCTTTTAGCACGAGATTGCCTTCTCGGATGTCTCCATGTTTCACTTTCTTGTCAAAATCTCTGGCCATTCTTGCTTGGTAAGCCTGGGTGTGTTCCATGGCTTTCAAACGACGTTCATCTAGCAGGGCCAACTCATCGTGGCAACTCTGGAGCCATTCGACTTCGTTGATCTGATTTTCCAACAATACACGGAGCGATGGAATTTCCAATTCGATTGGGAGCACGGCCTCCATTCCTTAAGTGAGGGCAAATGGCGTTTCCCCTGTGGCAGTTCTGATGGATGCTCTGTATCCCCAGAGGGCAAGGTGGAGCTTGTCTGGCCAATCTCTGCCTCGAACAGCCATCTTTCTGATGATATTTTCTAGAGTCTTGTTTGCTGCTTCAACGGCACCGTTGGTTTGGGGTCGATAAGGGGATGACTTGTGGCGAGTTATTTTGAACTCTGCCAACAATCTGTCGCATTCTCCCTCGAAATGAGAACCATTATCCGAAATCACTTCAGCTGTGTGAATGTGGTGCCCAAGATAAGCGGCTCCCTTTTTGTTTATTTATTTTTTTGGAACCACTTTCTCGTGTAAGGGGGATCACCGCCTCACATCAGTTTGGAAACGTCCGGTTTAATTTGAAAAACGGAGTCGCCACGCCATTTTGATTTCCTCAAAACTTTGAAAAAAAGGATTTGGGTCCGGAGGTTAAGTTACCCTTTGGGAAGAACGGATCGTCGTTCACCCAAAGAGCCTTGCCGAAGCAAGTCTTCCAAGATCTGATTTTCATGATTGCCTTAGTGTTTT
Organism: Adenophora triphylla var. japonica; assembly: GCA_022495995.1. Taxonomy (NCBI): domain Eukaryota; kingdom Viridiplantae; phylum Streptophyta; class Magnoliopsida; order Asterales; family Campanulaceae; genus Adenophora; species Adenophora triphylla. The sequence goes on from JAFEMH010005721.1 coordinate 2,350, forward strand.
CGTGTGTGGGATGTGTGCTTTGAAAAAGGAGGGAATGTTCCAAGTGGTCTTCCGGATGTATAAAACATGAGTTGGTTATCGCTCGAGATTCCTTGGATTTTTGTGTGTTCAGGACTTTGGTCCCGTTCTCATCTTGGACTTATGATCATCATGATGAGACCTTGGGTCACACGTGATCAAGATAGGGACACCGTTTTTTATAGTCCAAGGGTGAGACTCTTTAGAAAGGAATGACCTTTGCCTATCAATCCTACATCTTGAGACGATTTGGACTTTTTTGGGACATTTATGCTCGTCTCAAGTGATGATCGGAGATATGTGGCTAGGGCTCATCCTTTTCTAAAGGAGAATCCGTCTATGGCATCTTTAGATGGAAGAAATGATGTAAAGATAGGACCTTCACACCATCTCGCTCCAAGAGATGCTCCAAGTACCAAGGGGGACTTGGGAAGGGGTATAAAGATTGGATCTTTATACTCATCCTATGCCTTTTTGTGCCTTAAGAAGGTCACTAGGCAATCCTAGGAGAGAGATCCAACTATGAGGGACATGGGGGATGCATGTTTAAGCTAAAGATGAAATTTTTATGTAAGCATATGTAATGAACATGATGCAAGCTAAGGATAGGAATGAAAAGGAAGGACCTTTATGGTTTCCCATGTCCTTTATGAACCTTTTAGGTGGACAATCCTTGGAAACAAGGTCTATGTGAAGGGGGGAAGTGACATGCATGCATAAAGATGACATTTTTATGGAAAAAGATGACATTTTATATATAAAGATGACATTTCATAAGCAAAGGATGCTACTTTATATGCCAAGATGATATTTAAGTGCAAAGGATGCTACTTTTCACATCACCATGTGAGAGATCCACCCTAGAACAAGCCTTTTTTGAGGTCTTATTTGTTCATCCTTGGGTTGGATCTTCCATGGATCCTATGTGATAGGGGAAAGGGGGATGTATGATTTACATGCCTAAAGATGGGATCTTTAATAACAATATATCAAATATCAAGTAAATAAGTAACAAGATGTAAAGCAAGGAGCAATATATCACATAAAGACAAGTATATTTTCAAGAAAAAGGAGAGGAGAGGTTACCAATGGTGGTGTCCCTCTATCTCCTTGAAGTTTGCCTGGGGAAGGATCAACTTTGGATGGTTTTGAAGAGGAGGGAGGTGGTTTTTGACACTCTCAGCTCTATGGAATTTCGTGGTGATATTTTGGCAGAGTGACACTACTCCAAAAATTCCTTCCAAAATGAGTAGAGGAGGCCTCTATTTATAGGCACTCTGGCAGTGGCTAATGAAGCCGTGCGGCTGTAACCTCAAGGAAAATGAGGCCGTGCGGTCTTATCCCTTTATGACTCAGCTTATTTCTAGAACCATGCAAGGTGGCCTTCTAGAAGGTCTTTTTCAACGAAGGACTACGTGGAATTTTGATTCCTATCCAGTCCTTCACCCCTTGGAAGGTTCTAGAAAGTTCCCAAATTGCCCCTGAGCTTTAAGAAAGTTCGGGGAATTGCCAGGAAACTTTACCGGAAGGCATGAGCCAGATTTGGGTACTTACAAGCTGGCAACCCGTATCTGCACATGATGTTTTCTTTGATAAAGAGGGCCACCTTCTTGGAATTGAGGACTTTGTAAGACTTGGCCTCGACCCATTTGGTGAAATAGTCTATGGCTACCAGGACGAATTCGTGACCGTTGCTTCCTGGTGGTGTAACCTTGCCGATGACGTCGATTCCCCAGGTAACAAAAGGACAAGGGGTTGTCATGCAGTAGAGGTCGTGTGGAGGCAAATGGTTGAGATTTAAATAGCGTTGACATTTGTCGCAGCTTCTCATGAACTGGATGCAATCCGTCTCCATAAAGATCCAGAAATAGCCCATTCTCAGGATGACCTGCATCAAGGCTCGAGCATTCATGTGAGGGCTACAGGTACCACCATGTACTTCATTCATTAGCTTGGCAGCCCTTTGTTTGCTGATACAAAGTAAGAGGGGACCTCGGTAGAGCTTTTTATACAGCGTATCTCCCAGAAGGACGTAGTAGGAAGCCAAGCATTTCAGAGCCATCATACTTCTTGCCTTGATTCCTTCTTTGTATTCCCCGTTTTCATTTTTGAAGGAGGCTTCACCGCTTTTTAAGTATTGGTAGATCTGAGCATACCACGGGTCGTCTACTGGTTCCTCCTCTGCGAACCTGTTGCAGTCTCTGGGCAGGTAGTGGAAGCTGATCTCCTTGAACTGGGCCACGAGGTCTTCAATATAGGCGTGATACTTTTGGAGACCCGGATCAATTGTTTTCCACTTGTTGGACACTTGATTGATGATGAGAGCAGAGTCACCGTACACTTCCAACTCCTTGATGATCCTTTCTAAGGCTGCCTCCAATCCAGCTATGCAGGCTTCATACTCTGCGGCATTGTTAGTAACCTCTAAGTTGAGCTTTACGGCTATGGGAGTATGTTCATCAGTGGGGTCGACCAGAAGCATTCCTATCCCGTTCCCCCGTTTGTTAGCTGCCCCGTCAAAGAAGAGTTTCCAGCAATTTTCTCCTTCTAGAGCGAAAATTCCTTCATCTGGGAATTGAGGTTCAGGCCCCGGCATTCATCACTTGGGAAATCAGCCAGTTGTTCTGCCATTATCTGCCCTTTTACAGACTTTCTCGTCACATAAGTGATATCGTACTCGGCCAGAAAGAATGACCATTTTTCCAATCTCATGGAGAGGGAGGGCTTATCGAACAAGTATTTGATGGGATCCAGTTTCGAGACCAAGTGCACTGAGTAAGACTGCATGTAGTGCTTCAACTTTCCCACTACCCATTCTATACCTGCGCAGGTTTTCTTGCAAACTGAGTAGTTGAGTTCGCTGCCTTGTAGCTTTATACTCACAAAATAAATGGCGCTTTCAACTTTGGAGTCTTTCTTCTCCTGTGCCAGCATAGCCCCAATTGTTGTGTCTGTGAAAGTCAGGTATAGCAGTAGTGGCTTTTGCCGATGAGGGGACAAAGGATTGGAGGATTCACAAGGTATGCCTTGATCTTCTCAAAAGCAAGCTGGCATTCTGGGCTCCATTCAGTGGGTGTGATCTTCTTCATCAGCTTAAAGATAGGCTCACAGATGGAGGTTAGTTGATTCACGAAATGGCTTATGTACTGCAGCCTTCCCATGAAAGATTTGACTTCTGTCAGTGTTCAAGGCGGCTTCATTTCAACTATGGCTTTGATTTTCTGCGGGTCTACTTCGATTCCCTGTTCAGTTACCATGTATCCCAACACCTTGCCCCGCCTGATGCCGAAGGAGCATTTAGCTGGGTTCAGCCTCTTGGAATGTTCTCTGAGACGGTCGAAGAATTTTCTCAAATCGATGAAGTGTTGGCCATCGGATCCTTTGGAGTGGACTATCATGTCATCCACGTAGACCTCGATTTCTTTATGAATCTTGTCGTGGAATAGGGCGGTGGCGGCCCTCTGATAGGTAGCCCCAGCGTTCTTCAGACCAAACGGCATGACTGTATAGCAATATGTCCCCCAAAGAGTAGTGAAAGCTATCTTAGCCTAGTCCTCTTCGACCATTTTAATCTGGTTGTAACCGGCAAAACCGTCAACGAAAGACTTGACCTCGTAATTGGCTGTGGTATCTACCATCATATCAATGTTGGGTAGGGGGAAGTCATCCTTTGGGTTGACTTTGTTGAGATCTCTGAAATCCACGCAGTATCGGACTTTTCCGTTAGCCTTGGTGGCTGTTACGATGTTGGAGAGCCATGTGGGGTATTCAATGACCCTGATGAATCCCACTTTGAGTATCTTCTCAATTTCTTCTTTTACTTGTAACGACCACTCGGGCTTGATCTTTCTCAGCTTTTGCTTTACTGGCTTGACTTCGGGGTCTAATGGTATTCTGTGCTCCACTATGGAGGGATCGAGGCCAGGCATATCCTTGTAAGACCATGCAAACACATCCACAAATTCTTTGAGTAGTTCAGTCAGGGTTGCTCGTTCGGGCCCATCGAAGAAACTGCCAATCTGCGTCTCTTTAGGCTCTTCTACAGTTCCCAGATTCACACGAGTCAAAACCTCCTCGGCAGCTTGGGCTTGGTTTTTCTCTTTCTTGACAACCTGCTTAAAGATTTCTTTAATGTATTGTTCGTTTAGTGTGTCTGCATCTTTATCTAGTGAATCATTATTAACCGTTTTTAAGTTATTAGTTAATTTATCATTAGTTAAAGTGGCGATCAGAGGATACTCGGAAAGGTCGATCATTTCATTCAGAGTAAAAGGAAGTACAACATTGTCTACAATTTCATAGTCTTCTGGCGTAAGGCCATCAGACTAATCTAGGGACTCGAATTCGAAGACAAGAGACTAAGAGGACTTGAGATAGGTGGACACAAGGGGACAAGGGACCAATCCAAGCTTCGTGACCATTTCCTCTTTGCTCGCGGACGGACCGGAGAGAGTTTCCCAATTCTTCAAGGGCATGGTAGACTGCATGACCATAGCTCGGGGATCTAACGGCTTCTGTCCTCCTGCTTCGATTACTGCGATCATTTCTTTCACTGAACCCAAGTCGATCAGGTCTGGAATGTGCATTTCTTCCCCAAACATCTGCTGCATGACGGGACCATCCCATTCATCTAGGGAGAATTCTGGAGTCTTGGCCTTTGGCGTGACCAGTTCAAACTCAGCTTTCGTAGTCTCTTTGATAGTTAGGATGACTTCGTTGAGCTTCTCAAACTACTTTACCAGCTCTGGTACTCCTTTGTAAGTATACTCACTTTTCATGGTGGTAGTAGCCCCAGGTATCTTGGGTAGATCGAGAAACATTCTTCGGACGAGGTTGGCTCTGGTTCCCCTGAACTTGCTGAGGTTCTCCTGTAGTTTCATCCAGCCTCATGTAGGAGTGGGCTCTTTGACTGGGGCATTGTCCAACTGTGGAGCGCCCTTTATGAAATAGTCGGTCATGTCAAGACTGAAAGGAGGAGACTTAGGACCACCGAAAGGGACCTTTTTTGCAGTAGATTCCCTCCTTTTTCGAGCCATTTCCTTTTATTTTGCTATCTCTTCTGAGGTTGGTTTGTATCCCAGGCCATGGCGAGTTTTCTGTTCCTTCACTTCAATGACCTTATGAGTCCCTTGCAGGCGCTTCCCAAGACCCAGACCCGACAGGTAGTTCATTTTTCTCATCATTCTCATGGCAGGAGGGATCTTGTCTCATATGACATTCAGGTCCACATTGCACACTTGAGCCTTAGGAGACTCGACTGTGAAGCCAGTCAGCATGAAACCATCTTCATCATGTTTGATCTCCAGGATAGGTATTTCACCCATATCAGTGCCTTCCAGAGTAACTATGTCTCCATAAATGGTTGTTAGATCCCCATCTGAAACGAACTTTACACACTGATGAAGGCTCGAAGCGACCCCGTTGACTTGGTGCAGCCAAGGTCTTCCCAACAGAGCATTAAAGGTGATTAGGATATCAATGACTTGGAATTCTACGGGTATCATCTTCTTGCCGAACCACAAGTTCAAAGTAGCAGCCCCAAGTACTGTACGGGACGTTGAGTCATAGGCCTTGACTGTAAGGGAGTAAGGCTTCAGATCTGTAGGCTTGATGCCGAGCAGGCTCATGATCTTTGCTGGGAAGATGTTCATTCCAGACCCGTTGTCAACTAGGACTCGAGGGAGGCGCCGTTCATCTAGCTGGACCGTGATGAAAAGGGGCTCATTATGATCGGCTACGAACTGGGGAAAATCGAGATCTGTGAAGGTGACTATGTTCCCGTAGTGGATGTTCCCAATTAATTGCACCACGTCGTCAGGGGTAGCATCAATAGAGACCAGTGTGTGGGCCAGACTTTCCTCCAATTTCAACTTGTGGGGATAAGATGAGGTGAGCAAAGACCACAGAGAGATGTTAGCTTGAGTTTGTTTCAACTGAGTGAGTATTGGATCCTCTTTCTCGGGGTCTGGAATTTCAGCTGTCTTGGCATAAGGTTACGGTTCTCCCTGGGTGCTTGATCTGCTGCCTTCTTTTCTGTCTTGGGATTACCCTGGTGGATCTGTCCGGACCTGGTCAACAGGTTCACTTCTCCCTCTGGCTTATCTGTTGCCTCTTTACAGGACTCTTTCAATGCAGTTAAGGTCAACAGAGGAGCTTGCTTAGCAATTGGCCACCGGTTCTGAATGATTTTGTTACAAGTTTCCCGGAGCTTAGCAATGGTGAGGGGCTGAGCTTGGGAATATTGAGCATTACTGGCTTCTGACTGGGCAGCCTTCCGGATTGCTTCCCAAGTTACGGGCTTCTGAACCTGGGGTTGCGCCGTTGTTCCTTGGATGGCCCACAGAGCTAGGGCCTCTATCGAGGATTGAATTTCCATGTAGCGAAAGGGGCAACCCATCCTTCTACATTTTCTTTATTTTTCTTTAGAGAATTAGTCAACCGGACAAAAGAGATTTTTAGAAGTGTATACCTGCAAGGACATTTTTTTTTCAAAAAGTGGGGACGAATTCCTGACTTGTATTATTTGATGGCCTCATTTGAAGAAGGCACAAGAGAACTCATTTTGGGATTTGGCTCTTTTGAGAGAGCATGGTCATGGAAAGGTGTATGGAAGCCCTTGCCGACAGAAATCAGTGTTTAGCTCTACTTTCACTATGTTGTAGAAAAGAAGATTCATCGAGACATCTGGGAACGTGTTTTATCCAAAACGATCACAAGATTGCCCAAGACCCTTCATGCATTTATGACCGGACCATTTCTGGTTGCCTACGTTCCCCTCGTTGTAAGAAGCTTAGGCCGTCGTAGTTCAAGCATTGAGAAATACGAGTGACCATTTGGAATAAGACCATTTCATTAAGTACAAAATAGTGTCTCGAGTCTAGCGAGAATAGAAAAAGACTCATACAAAGTTGATTTTTTTAACTACCCTGTCCATAACGGACTACAATAGCAGATGTCCACGAAGGACTTTGGTAAAAAAGAAAATACTAGAGCCTACGAAGGTTGACTAAGAGACTATTTTAACATTTTCATTTAAGGATGGGTAACCCCCATCATAGCTGCTCCTCATTGGTACTTGAATTGTGGGCCTCCGGATTGTGCAGTCATCTGTATCGCGACTTAGGTTCATTAGGGTAGAGGACATAGTAGTCGAATTTCCCTGATGGTTCCCTGAGTGTCCCTACACTGGTATCACCGGCTTCGAACCTTTCTTTCAATTTTTGCTGGGAGGAAGCTTTCTTCTTCTTGGTAGGACGATCCTCGTTTATCTCATCTTGATAGTCCCTCCCGATACAGTCTGGGCAGTCACAGACATCCCACCAAATGTGTTCGATAGCTGGTGGTGGGATTGGAACCTCGGGCTGAGCTGCACTGGAGCGGTTTTGAGTTGAGCTGGATTGGGGGGATTTGCTGGACATAGTAATCAAATTTTCTGGATGGCTCTCCGAGGGTTCCCACTGCGGGATCACCAGCTTCATATCTTGCCTTCAACTTTTGTTGGGAAGAGGGTTTTGTTTTCCTCTTTGGGGGACAGTCTTCACTGATTTTATCTTGGTAATCTCTCTCGAGACAATCGGGACAGTCGCAGACATCCCACCAAATGTGCTCGACAGCTGGTTGTGGGTTCGGGGCCTCGATATGATGATTGCTGGGTTCGCCTGGAAGCAAATGATTGGATATCGAGGGATAGCGAGAGACATTAGAAATTGGGGGAGCAGGCATGTATTTGTCCTTTAGGGGAGCTCCAGTCAGCTGGGGAATTGTCAAGGTTCCGAAATGGCGTGTGGCTTCCTCGATCCAGGCCTGCTGCTCGTTCTGGTGTTCCTCGAAAGCCCTGACGGCTAACCATACTTCCTCCATTGTTCGGAAGCTTCCTGGAGGTAAAGTCTCATTTCCTTTGCAGATATCTGTTTGGACAGCTCGGGAAGCACTGGGATTTGCCCGGTGGGTGCCATTCTGAGGAGGAACATTTGACTGCTGCTGAGAAAAACCGAACTGACCCATCCCTGACTGCTGTTTTAGATCAAACTGTGACGGCGGTATTTTGAGCTGTTTCTTGGGGATCGGCTGACCTGTAGGCCGAGAAGCAGGGGTTCTGGCAGTAGTCGCATAGGAGGCTGGTGGTGGCATCCTGACATATTCGGGGCGATCGAGAGTGGGATTAGGGTCCTCCTCTTCTTCCACAGTGAAAGTTCCGTCGGGATTGGGACTGGAAATCAAACCATGGCTCCTAATAGCCTCCAGAAGGCTGTTCATCTGTGCTTCCTGCTGCAGTCTCATTTGTTCGACCAACTGGATCCAATGCTGGTCTGTCTGAGGTATCCCGGGAGGTGGAGTGGTATTGTCCCCATTGTTACCAGCTGATGCAGACATTCTGAAAATCGGAGTCGAAGCGAACGGTGAAGCTGACGATGCGCTTGATTCTTCCCAACTAGCCAGACGGTGACCCGGTGTTCGTACCCAAGCCTTGCGAGGTGCTGCAGGAGGAAGATATAAGGGAGGTTCAGACTTTGGGAGTCGAAGAAAGAGGGTAGGTGTTTGGGCTCAGGGCGCAGGGCTCAGGGCTCAGGGCTCATGCAACATGCGGTTATTTGTTTCCGTGTACTTAAATTGTGTTTTATTAAAACCTAAGCGGTTGGAAAAGATTGCTCCTTCTTTTTTTTTTTTTTGCTATTCTCAGTCCTGGATCAGTGGGATCCATCACTACACCTGCGGACCCTCAACCTGTAACCTCAAACAAGGGTTCCGCAGGGCAAGCGGGTCCCACCGACCGAAAAGGAAAATGAACCTAAGGTCTGGCGGATCATGAAGTCTTAACGTGCACTCGATGTAAATTACTGGCGAAGCCAGCGTCGAGGATCAAGATCGGGTCAAGGTGCTTGACAAAAGGGCCGGCATGATCTTGACTGATAATAGTCCACAAGAATCTTGACTCGTCGTTGGTTAAGCAGTAATTAAACATGGACTAGGCGTTAATGCTTGATGACTCGGTGTCATACCGGGAGCCAGTGCATAAGCCGTGCGGGTCAAAGTCAAAGTCCGAGCCCCAGTCAAGATCGAGTCAAAGTTCATGACGAAAAACCAGCATGACTTCGACTGAGTTAGGTCCGCGGGGGATCCCGACTTGGCACATTGACTAGGGTTTGACCTACGCGGGGTATACATCGACACGCCCGACACCGGACTGCACTAAAACCAACCGAGTCTCGGACAAAGAGTGTGTCACGGACAAGTGCAGGGTCGACACGGGGGTAAACCAATGACTATTTGGGTCATCCCGTGCTCGCACCGAGAGGCGTAATAAGGCCTCCCAGGCTGCTACTGACATTTCTCGGGTTAAGGACGTAGTGTGCAGTGTACGGTCAACGTGCGCATAGTGTGCGGCTGTCTACATTCTTTTTTGAATAAAAAAAGAAATTTTCAAATGTGACTAAAGGGCATGATGTATGCAAAAAAAAGATTTTTTTTTTGAAAGGAAATTATTTTATTATTTTTTTGAAAACATTTTCGAAAATATTTTTTTTTGAAAGCATGTAAGCACATAAGCACATAAAGTTTAATAGTTAAGAAATTGATCCAACAGTCAAAATTTGACTTTTTCAGGACGGTCAAACCGAAATCCATGCATCGTGGGAAAACACACACACACAACAAAAGGTTTCAAGTGTTGGGACGGAAGTTTGACTCACAAAAGCCCTTTTTTTTAAATAAACAAAAAAGTTTTTTTTTTTGAAATGACACCTAGTACGTGGCATTGTTATACCATAATTTATCCCCGGAGGCGTTAACAGGAAGGTTAATGGTTTCCCACCTATATACTTAGCATCATTTTTTATTTATTTTTTTTATAAAAAAAAGCTTATTTATTCCCCAGCGGAGTCGCCACTGTGATGATGCCCGATTTTTCTTTTCGCGAAAATCATTTTTTTTCGGAGTCGCCACGCCGTTTTTATTTTAAGGGCCAAAACTTTGAAAAAAGCCTAAAATTAGAGAAAATTAGTTCGGAGGTCACGTTACACTCCGAGAAGAACGTTTGGCGTTCACCCGGAATGCCTCGTATGACGAGTCTTTCTCACTTAAAACTTTTGTGTGTGAGAGTGTTTGTTTTAAAAAGGGACTTTCTTAAAAGGGATAACTGGAATTTTAGGGACTTAACTGAAAAACAGTTAAAAAATAGTGATTAAAACAGAAAATAACAAAAAATTGAGAAACTGTTTGCAGGTGACAATGTCATCCGCGTGGACATGACTGTATTGCAGTCTTATCCACGCGAATAGCCTTGCAGCTCAATATTTTTTATAGTTTCCAGTTTAGTCACTGTAATTTCCAGAAAGTTAAATGGATTTACAGGACTTAACTGGAAATGTAACTGTGAACAGAAAATTAAAGGATTGCTTGGATTTTTTGGCATCCATGTTTTGTCCTCTCTTTCCTTAGACTTTGATTAGTGGTCGTAATTGATGAATCCATTTAACCAAGCTATCCCGGGGGTACATTAGGACTTGAAAACATATCATTTGCAAAAGGGAAGGGGATTTGACATGAAAAAGTAAATTGACAAGAGAGTTAGGTCAAGATGTATCAACTTTAGAGGAAGATCTCTAAGGTCGTCATAAGATGACCACCCTTGAGATCTATACTCAAGTGTATCTCCTACATCTTGTGTGACCTATTTTGTAAGTCTAGATGATTTTCATCCAAGGAAAGTGTTCCAAGGTGAGAATCTTAGACATGGGGAGGGGGATTTGCAAGGAAGTAAAGATTATGGACTCTTTGAAGTGGTCATCTATGGAGATGGGCTCCAAGATGACCATACTTTAGGTCAAAAAAGCAAGTAAGAACTAGTCAATATAAAGAGACATAGAAGTGAAAAAAATATGGACCATTTGGAAGTGGTCACATATAGAGATTGACTCCAAAATGACCATCTTCTAGGTCAAGCAAGCAAGTACCAAGTAATGTAAAAGGGGAGTTGGGAATGACATAAAAGTAAATGAGAATGTGGATCACCTTAGAAGATCATCCATGGAAATGGATTCCATGGAGATCCTCTTGGATCCTTGGGACAAGAGGGGAAGGGGGAATTAAACAACAAACAACAAGTAGAACTACATCATTTACACATGAAGTGTGTGCATAAATGAGAGAGATATAAGTAAAGAGAGTGAGGGTTTACCAATCTTTCTTGGGTTTGTGTTTAGGGTTTGAAGGATTTCAAGGCTTAGAAGTGGTTTTGGAGTGGATTTGAGGTTGGATTTGGTGTGGAATGTGAGTTTCTAAGGTGAAAATGGCTGTTTGGGAGAGGATTTTGACAGCATAATAGTAGGTTTTCATATTTTTTGGCCTTGTTAAACTGAGGGAGAATGGATGTATTTATAGGTTATCTGGATGACAATCTTATCCGCGTGGATAAGATTGTAGGTACAATCTTGTCCGCGCGGATGACCCCAGCAGCGTGCCTGGTCCTGTGCAGAAAGCAGTTTTGGCATTTTGCACTTGGTCAATATTCCCTTATTTATTGGAAATGACAAATCTCAGCGAGGTATTTGTCCATTTTTTATTCCTAAGAGGTCCTTCCTCATTTAAATTGTCAAAATAATGTCCAAAATGCCCCTAAATGATCATAAATCATTAATTTGGGCACTTACACCGAGCAGCGGCCTCTGCCTCCAGCCAACCTCCACCTCAAGCTCCTCAATCTAGAATCACTAATGAAGTGCAAGCCTTAGTGGAGAGTCTTAGTGATGCCCCTCCCCTCACTGGTATCAATAGCCTAAGCTGCCACTATCCCGAGCTGGGATTAGGGCAAGCTGTGGTGAGAAGGGTTACATATAGGGATCTGCTAGCTCAATTTAATGAGGAGGGGCTCACTCCTTAAGAGTTAAGTGACAGATCGCGCCTCTTTCATTCCGAGGTAACACTTATGTTTTTCACACTTTCGACTTTCCTTCTATATATTTGATCGCTGTACTTTTGGTCGCATTTCTTCGTATGACTGTTGTATTCACTATCCTCTTTTTTTGTAGTCTTTTGCTCTAATTGAAAAAGCTAATAGCAGCTGGAGAGCTACTATAGAGAAGGAACAAATAGCCTCCACCAAGTACTCCAAGAAGGCCAGGGAGGTCGCTGAGCTAAGGGAGAAACTTGCAGACTCCGACTCCAGCCTCCGTGATGTCCGGGCTTGAACATACCCCGTATGAAAATTTAAGTTTTTATGTTTTGGAAAATAGGACGGGAGATATGTAAAAGTGAATGAAAAGGAGTCGCCATGCCGTTTTTAATGGAAAACATTGAAAAACCAATTTGAAATCAAAGAGAGGGTTTGGGGGTCAAGTTACATGTTGGGAAGAACCGAGAGTTCACCCAACACGCCTCGTAAACGAGTCTTTCAACAACAAACATCCAATGCATTCATAAATGTGTGCAAACGTATAAGACGAGAAACATGATAAATGTATTTTATTGATAAAATGAGATAGATACAACTCGTGAACCACTTGGTACAAAGGGGGGCCACATCCCAGTTACAAAATTACAAACAGATTACAATTAGAAAGATGGTTTCTGCAGAGGGGCAAGCTGTGTCGCGTGACACAGGATCTGCCTGGCTATGTGTGTCGCGTGACACAGGACTCGGCCTGGCAGGTTGTGTCGCGTGACACAGGACGCCATACGCAGGAACCTTACAAATTGAAATGCAGAATGAACTAAGGCCTATCCAGATCGAATTACATCAGAAATTTACTTCAGAAACACGTGAATCAGCAGTCAATCATTCAAGTGGGTGTGGATATAGAGGGATCCACACTCCCTTGATGAACAAGCCACAATTACACCAAAATTAACCCATAAACATGAAATGGTATGGAACAACGAGATTTAAACAGAGAGATTGCGATTGAAACTTAATAATTAAAGTAGATGGAGCCTAATTATCAAATCATGAATAGAGATTGCATATGAATTAAGTAAAAAAGCAAATAGAAGAGAGACAAGGAGGGAGGGAGTTTGTTACCCTTGTAGATCCACAATCCTTATACCAAGTCAGGTATAAGGATCTTCAATTATCAGCTACAGAACCGGATTGAACTCAGCGAGGATGGGAGATCAAGGATCTAGGTGATGGTGTATGAATTGGGTTGAATTGAGAGAGAAAAGGAGAGAGTTGTGTGTGAGAGAGAGAGGATTGTGTGTGTTTTGTTGTGTGTGTTACGTCAAAATTTGGATAGAGTAACAATAGGTCGAGAAGGGATGCAGAAGTGAGAGGGGGAGGGTCTTATTTATAACATGCTGGTGAGTGGCTAGTTGCGTCGCACGACCTAACGCTTGTGCTTTCCGTGGCTCATTATGTCGCACGACGAGACGAGCCAATAACCGTTTCTGGCGCCAAAAACCTGTTCTGGAACATTCCGGGATAATTCCTCCTAGGTCCAAAATGAATAATTATTTATAGGTCCTTTTGCATGGAGAAAAGACTTAAAAGTACTTCCTTCACAAGAAACTTATAAAAAGTTCCCGGAAGTCTCGAAATGGATCAGAAATTTACCAAAATGCCCCCAGTACAATTTAATTATATTAAAAGGCACTTATAAAGGGTCGCGAGTTAGATTGGGGTACTCACAAATTCCCTCGGCAATGTCACTTATGGAAGAAGTGAGGTTGTCGATAAGAAGGATCCCAAGCCTAATGAGCGGCTGGTGGGAAAGATAGACTAGAGTAGTCAAATTGCCGGACCTTCTGAGGGTATGGCAGATGGAGGAAAATGACTGATGAGATTGGATGGCTGGACCTTTTTGGAGAAAGGATTCCTACATATCCCTAGGAGGGAATCAAGCCGGATCGTAGTTCGAAATTTGACTATTTAGTTGTCAACCAGGGTTTTGGGTGAAATATACTCAAAAAGATAATCTACAACTGTTTGAGATATGCCTTAATTCCTGCGCTGTGCTTACCTGTAGCTTTGATAAAGACTTTCCGTGTGGAACGGGCTTGGATGAAGACGTGCCGTGGAACCGGGCTTTGATGAAGATCTGTCGTGCAAATGGGCTTTGGTGAAGATGTGCCGTGAAAATGGCCTTTGATGAAGATGTGCCGTGCAAATGGGCTTTGATGGAGACATGCCATGCAAACGGGCTTTGATGAAGACGTGCCGTGCAAACAGGCTTTGATGAAGAAGTGCCGTGCAAACGGGCTTTGATGAAGATGTGCCGTGCAAACGGGCTTTGGTGAATATGTGCCGTGCAAACGGGCTTTGATGAAGATGTGTCGTGCAAATGGGCTTTGATGAAGACGTGCCGTGCAAACGGGCTTTGGTGAAGATGTGCCGTGTGTAAGTACCCCAATCTGGATCACCCCCTTTCAAGCACACGGGAAACACCGCAGACTCATCCACGTAGTCTCAGAGACCTCTCTCACTCAAAACCCTCTCAAACCCCCAACCAAACCAAGGGAGGAGCCTTCCTGGGATAAAAAGGGACAAAAGGACCTTTTGGGAATTTTCAGGAAATCAAAAAAAGCAATTAAGGTCCGTACGGACCTCTTTGTGTCAATGATTACTAAATCCCCTTAAAGTCCACAATATTCCCTCAAATCCCGGAAGAAATGATTACTCCCCTGCAGAGTTGGTCCGTACGGACCTCTTTGCATGCAAGATGGTCCGTACGGACCTTATTGCTCGTGGGACACCATCATTCCGTAATATTCACCATCATTGCATTCCTCAAATCGAGGAAATCCAAAATTCTGGATAACCAAGAAGGTCCGTACGGACCTCTTTGCTCCGAAATTTTTACTATAAATAGAGGGCTCCCCCTCCTCATTTTGACACACCTCCCTCTTCTCTCTTCCTCCCTTAGCCTTCTGGCTCCCCTCTAAGTCCTCTCGAGGCACTCCCGCGCCTTTCGAACCCTTCCGAGGCCTTCCGAGCTCCCTTGTGGTGCTCCGAAGCCTCCCCGAGCGCTCCCGAGACGCTCCCGCGCTGCCCCGAGGCACTCTCGAGGTACTCTGAGGCCCCTCGTGGTACTCCGAGGCCTTGCCTGGTCTTTCCACCTGTCCCGGCTCTTTCCGAGTCAAACCGACGATCCAAAACCACGCCGAAACTCCGCTCGAGTGACTCCCGCCACCACAACGCACGCCGAACCTCTCGCCCGAGTGATCCCGACGATCCCCACGCACGCCGAACCTCTGCCCGAACGCAGCCTACAACCTCAACTCACGCCGAAACTCGCCTCGGACAACCGGCATCTCCCGAAGCAATCCCGATCCATACCGGAACGCTACTCCGACCTCAAACACTACCTCAAATGAAGACAGACACGAACCAACATTGGTAAGGCTTCCTTCCATTACTATTTCAATACATTTCCATACATAGCATACAATGTAGACATCCGATACAAAGATGCATTTTTAAAAGCACACACACACACACACAACATTTAAAGGATATTAAGGGTATCCGAAAAGACTCGTTTTACGAGGCGACTCGGGTGAGCTCTAATATTCTAATATTCTCTTCCCGAGGAGTCATCTGACCTCCGAACTCAAAATCTCATCACACAAAAACAGTTTAAAATTATCTTTAAACTGATGCCCTTTTTCAATGTTTTGGGCTTAATAAAAACGGCGTGGCGACTCTACAAATGCGAAAACAAACGGCGAGACACCTCCAACCTGAAAACGCTGCAAAGCGGGGAAAATGCCAGATGCCGGGGCCGCGAGGCCTGCTCGGATCCGGGTAATTTCAGTTGGCGACTTCGCTGGGGAACTATTTTGTTTTAAAAAACTTTTAAACAAAACAAAAGATTTTTAAAACGATGATGAGGGTCAAACTTTCATTTTACCCCTTCCTTTAACTGTTGTGTGTGTGTGCACGTGCTTCGTTTTTATTTTACAAAAAAAAAAAAAATACAAAAAAAATGCATCAATATACATCTGTGCATACATTTAAAATTCTTCAAAAACTCCGTTTTACTCGTAAAAGAATTTTAGAGACCGCACACTACGCGCACCGCCGCTCGGTTACACCGCACTCTACTCACACCGCTCGCTTCGGTTACACCGCACGCTACTCGCACCGCCGCCTCGGATACACCGCACACTACAACCCTTAACCCGGAGTGGTCTCGCTTGCAGTCCGTTAGGTCTTCCTAGGCCTCTCGGACGCGCACGGGATCATTCCAAACATCCCATCCTAGCCAAGCGTCAACCCTGCATGTTTGAGTCTTGAGTCACACTCGTCCGTACTCTGGTTTTTACCTGGCCCGTGTCATACAGCCCTCGGATACATATACCATGCCGGCCATTTTCTGAGGTCAAGGCTCTAACTCAAGATCCTTGCGCAAGCAAAGCGATGAAAGGTCATGCTAAAATCTTGACCCGATCTTGATTTCCGAAGCTACACCTGCACGATGTTCCGTCCCGGATATACATCCATGCTCGCATGACACCATGTCATCACGCCTTTGATACGTCGCCCATGACAATATGACCAGCCAACGCCTAACGTCACGTATCCCTTGCGCAAGCAAGGTAAAGAGAGGTCATGCCGAACTCTTGACTCCGATCTTGACTCAGTGGCCGGCTCGGTTCACTATTCACATGGCTAACGCATCAAAACGAACATGACAGCTCGGTCCTTAGGTTCGATTTTTCTTTAGGCCGGTGGAAACCGCTTGCACTATAAGACCCTCGCCCGGGCCGTCCACCCCGGGATGTCGAAATACTGTGCAAAACGAGGGGCTTATAGCCGCACGTATGGTCTCCATCGACCTGTGATCTAGCATAGTTGCGAAAAGAAGAGCAATCTTTTCCAACCTACCTAGGATTCTCGAGAAAACATGTTTTAAGTAAATTAAAACAACAAAAAAAAATCAAAAAATAAAAGAAACGGAAACCGCATGCCACGTGAGCTTTCCCCTTTTATCCCGTTAGGCCACTCCCATGTCTAAACCTTGCCCATCACCCTCCAACTAACAGAGAGTGGTCGAGAGTACCCGGAACCCGTCTCCCGTGTCAAAACAAAGAAGGTCCTACCTCCTTCCCAGCTCTGTCACTGTGACCGTCAAATCCCCATGGCCAAGTCGGCGGATAACAACGATGAGAACGGGACCTTACCCCCAAGAAATTTCCCAACATTGGAAGAAGTTTGGCAGGTCCTCATGGCTATTGAGAAACGTCAAGGTGAGCAACAAGCTTGGATCGAAGGTGCCATGCACCACTTCGGAACATTAGCCACCCAACTACCCGGGGCTTCCAAGCCATGATCGCTCCTACAAGCCTCTAACATCTCTCATTGTCTCCCGTGAAGTCAACCTCGTTACCCTCGTATGAGCCATGCAGCTTATGACGTAAGGCCACAAGACCTTCCAGAGGAAAGCTTGCCCATCCAGCCTCCCCGAGGTCCCGGTACCACCGCCGAACAACGAACACATCTGGTGGGACGTCTCGCGACAGAAGTGCTTGTCCGGAAATGGAATTCCAGGATGCAATGAATGAGGGCCGTCCTCGAAGAAAGAAGAAGCTATCTTCTCAATAAAAACTCGAAAAGAGGTATGAATCTGGTGATCCCACGGTCGGAAACCTTGGAGAACCCTCAGAAAGTTTGACTACTATGTCATCTACTCCAAAGAAATCTCCCTAGTTAGTTCTCGCACAGGCCACGCAATGTTTGCTCCATGATCACCGGGACGAGCTTCGCACCGCCACCGAAGGCCCGAAGGTCCGTATAATCCAACCCCGTCTTGGGAAGATCTCAAAGCCACTATTGATGCTTCGCAAAAGCCATGACAAAGTGAACGAATTGAAATGCGCAAGCCCGGCCTTACGCCAATCGTGCTCCTCCCACTACGTAAACGGGAGAGACAAGCAAAGCCATAAGTCCAGAGGTGAATGTTCCGACCTGCTCCTGGCCAAATCCCAAAGAAATCCCCCACGGGCAGACACAAAAGGCCACCATACCCGAGCCACGAATTGAAAAGGGGCCCTACGCCAAAGAAGCCGAAACCTCGGACCCAAAGGTTGAAGATCCCGTCTTGACACGCCCTCAAGCGCACTCAGCTAACATCTCACTCTGGTCTTTACTCACTTCATCTTACCCGCAAAGCTCAAGTTGGAGGAAAGCCTGCCTGCACCATGGTTCCCATCACAAAGACACCCGATGAAGCAAGCCGATGATTGGCAACGTCAATTACGCAATATCATCACCTTCACAGAAGCTCGATCTTCCAAAATTTGGGGCTGACCACAACGAGCCTCTCTACATAACAGTTCAACTGGACGAGCGTCGTCTCCCACGAGTGTTGGTAGATGGGGGATCATCCATGAACGTCCTTCCAGCCAAAATGATGGATTTGCTAGGGATCAAAGCAACTGATCTAAAACCCTCGACTCAGGCAATCAAGGCATACGACTCAACATCCCGCCCAGTCTTGGGAATAGCCACCTTGAACTTGTGGTTCGGAAAACAAATGGTCCCGACAGACTTCCAAGTCATCGACATCCCGATCACCTTCACTGCCATTTTGGGACGTCCTTGGCTACATCATATCAATGGGGTGGCATCTACTCTCCATCAATGCGTAAAGTTCATCCAAGGAACAGATCTGACCATCATCTACGGCGACAGCATAGTCACTGAAAGGACCGACACCAACGGCGTCCCGGTTTTAGAGATCAAACACGATGATGACGGCATGATGCTCACAGGGTTCACCATCGAGAGCCCAAAGGCCCAGGTGTGCCACATAGATTTGCCTTTGATTTGGGACAAGATTCCTCCCCCGATGAAAATGATGAAGCACATGAACTACATCCCGGGGCTCGGTTTGGGAAAACGCCATCGTGGCACTCAATGTATCATCAATATCAAAGAATGTAATACCTGCACGGCCCGGGATACTCTCCTACTCCCGAACACATTGCGGAGGACAAGCGAGCCGCACGAAAGCGCTCCACGTATAACAAAAAGAGGCTTGCAAGCCATCTCCGATCTTCGTCCTTACCTTCGACATGACCAAGTACTTCACAAAGAAGGCCGACAACTTGGAAGAAGATTCAGAAAGGGAACAGAGCCGATCGCCGCCAAACAAAGCCGGCCGACAACCATGGACAAGCTCCAAGAAACCTCGGCAAGATTCAGAGGCCTCAAGCCAAATCCCGTCCGAAGAGCATTCCTCGACACACCGCCCCGCCGGGATCCACAACCACCACTATTCACAGCGAATTTTGGTTCGGGAAAACCCCTCTTTGGCGGAAGAATTCGAAAAACTCTCTGTCAACAATCCCGCCTTCAACAAGCGGGACGAGTCCGCATTCGAGCTAGTAATGCCCAAGACCCAAGCAAGAGACTCCGCAGACGATGATTGGGACGAACCACCGCTACACCTCGCTCTTTCAAAGAAGAAATCGAGATGCCAGATCTAATCGATTTTGTTTCGATAACTCGTGATAGCAATGATCGGGAACGGTGACATAGAGCCTTTCAAGCCCCATCTCCTATCAAGCTCATTGCCACTCAATAACTGGGCCACCTTCTCCGACCTACCGCGCAAAAAGGACATGATCGAACAACTTGGTCTCGACCCCTCGAGTCCTAGAGTCTAGTGTCAAAACTCATCCCGAGTCCATTAGCTTTGAATTTGAGTCTCTCGAGTCATCCGATGGCCTCACGCCGTAAGATTACGAACTCATTGCCAATAATGTATTCCCGTATGCTCTTAATGAATGCTTCGATCTTTCCGAGTATCCTCTCATTGCATCTTTAACAACCGATAAATTAACTAATACACAAACAAGCTTAATAACGATTCACTTGATGAAGAAGCAGACACATTAAATGAACAATACATTAAGAACATCTTTAAGCATGTTTGTCAAACGAGAGAAAACCGGGCCCAAGCTGCCGAGGAGGTTTTAACCAAAGTGAATTTGGGAACTGCTGAAGAGCCAAAAGAGACGCAAATCGGAAGTTTCTTCACCGGCACAGAGCAAGACGCATTGACTGCACTGCTCAAAGAGTTCGTGGATGTGTTCGCTTGGTCTTACCGAGACATGCCCGGATTAGATCCTAACATTGTAGAGCACCGGATCCCTTTGAATCCTGAGGCTAGGCCCATCAAACAAAAGCTACGCCGAATCAAGCGTAATGGTCTTTACAAGTCAAAGAGGAGATCGAAAAAATGCTCCGCGTCGGCTTCATCAGGGTGATCGAGTACCCCACATGGCTCTCCAATATCGTCACGGTCACCAAGGCCAATGGAAAAGTACGCTGTTGCGTGGACTTCCGAGATCTCAACAAAGCAAGCCCAAAGGACGATTTTCCACTACCCAACATCGACATGTTGGTAGACACTACAGCCAATTTCGAAGTCAAGTCCTTCGTGGACGGTTTTGCCGGTTACAATCAGATCAAGATGGCCGAAGAAGACCAAGAAAAGACAAATTTTCACAACCCCCTGGGAACCTACCGCTACACGCAATGCCGTTCGGACTAAAGAACGCCGGGGCTACTCTACCAACGGGCAAAGAACCGCCCTCTTCCACGATATGATCCACAAAGAGATCGAAGTGTACGTCGATGACATGATCGTTCACTCAAAGGGATCAGACGGACAACACCTCAGCGTACCCGAGAAAATTCTTCAATCGCCTCCAAAAACACTCAATGAGGCTTAACCCTGCCAAATGCACGTTTGGGGTTAGCCGAGGCAAGGTTTTGGGATACATGGTCACCGAAAGAGGCATCGAGGTGGATCCTCAAAATATCAAAGCTATCATCGAAATGAGACCACCGCAAACTCACAGCAGGTGAAAAGCTTCATGGGCCGCCCGCAATATATCGCCCGCTTCGTCAACCAATTGACCTCTATATGCGAGCCAATCTTCAAACTAATGAAGAAGAACGCCGACATCGAATGGAACTCAGAATGCCAAGATGCCTTTGAAAAAATAAAAGCATACCTTGTGAGTCCTCCGATTCTCTGTCCTCCCCACGAGGAAAAGCCACCGTTGCTATACCTAACCGTGACCGACACCGCAGCTTGGAGCCATGCTCTGTCAAGAAAAGAAGGAGTCACGGGTCGAAAACGCCATCTACTTCGTCGGCCGAAAGTTTCAAGGCAACGAACTCAATTACTCGGCCCTCGAGAAAACCTGCGCAGCCTCCGTACGGGTTGTCGGGAAACTACGGCACTACATGCAATGCACACGCACACTTGGTTTCCAAAATGGACCCACCAAGTACCTCTTCGACAAACCATCTCTCGTCAATGAGGCTCGCCAAATGGTCTTTCTTCCTAGCGGAATTTGATATCAAGTACGTAAACCAAAAGTCAATCAAGTGGACGGGCCATGGCCGAACAACCGGCCGATTTCCCAACCGACGAGGCTCGAGGCCCCGAACCACAATTTCCAGACGAGGGAATCTTCACAATCGAAAGCGAAAATCGATGGCAACCGTTCTTCGACGGAGCACTAACAAAAAGGGAAACGGCATCGGTATGCTCTTGGTGGATCCCAAGGACGAGCACACCCCAATTGCTATAAAGCTCAATTTCGAGGTAACCAACAATGCCGCCGAATATGAAGCTCGCGCCGCCGGACTACAAGCCGCACTCGAGAGGAATATCCGTAAACTCGAAGTTTATGGGGACTCAACCTTGATCATCAACCAAGTCTCCAACAAGTGGAAAACCATAGACCAGTGCTTGCAAAAATACCATGCCCGCATGGAGGACCTCATCACACAATTCGAAGAGGTCACCTTCCATTACTTGCCAAGAGACCGAAACAGTTTGCAGATGCCTTAGCCACCTTGGCTTCCCTTGTGGAAATCCCCGAAGGAAAAGCAATCAAACCCTTCAAAGTCGGGCGAAAGGAAATTCCCGCCACCGTTGTGAGATCGAACCGTAACCTAAGCCCGTCAATGAGCCATGGTATAACCGTATCTTCCAATACCTCAAGAACGGGGAAACCACCTTCATGAACAAGGAAGACCCACACACAGTGAGGGGTCAAAACCAAGAGCATCATGACCCTAAAACGCCTTGCCTCTCACTTCGTCATCCTCGGGGACATGCTATACAAGAAACGCTACCACGGGCCACTCCTACGCCGCATCGCCCAAGAAGAAGCAAACAAGTTCATGAACGAAGTCCACAATGGGGCTTGCGGTCCCCACATGAACGCCAGAGCCCCGATGCAAATCATTCTCAGATGGGCTACTACCGGATCTCCATGGAGGCGCATTGCATCCACTTTGTCCGAAGCCGCGACAAGTGCCAACGGTTCTCCAACCTCAATCATCTCGCCGCCCCACGATCTCTACCGCATGACTACACCTTGGCCCTTTGCCACTGGGGAATTGACGTCATCGGGAAAATCGCTCCGCCAGCAAAGAACGGTCACGAGTTCATCTTAGTGGCCATCGACTACTTCACCAAATGGGTCGAAGCCAAGTCCTACAAGGTACTCACCTCCAAGAAGGTCGCGCATTTCCTCAAGGAAAACATCATCTCGTCGATACGGCATCCCAAATGAGGTCATATCGTACAACGGCTCACACTTCGAAGGGGAATTCGACATCGCCGGCTGAATTCAAGATCACACGTCACAAATCTTCTCCCTACCGGCCACAAACAAACGGCGCCGTGAAGCAAAGCAAACAAAACCCTCGAACGGATCATCCGAAAAATGACCACCCGAGGACGAGATTGGCCCGAGAAGCTGCACCTTGCACTTTGAGGCTACCGCACATCGGGCCGTAACAGCCACGGGAGAAACCCCATTTGCCCCGACGTACGGGATGGAAGCAGCCCTTCCCATCGAGCCGGAAATTCCCTCACTCCGAGTGCCGCTGAAAATGACATCAACGAAGTCGAATGGCTCCGAAGCCGACATGACGAATTGGCTCTGCTAGATGAGCGACGACTAAAGGCCATGGAACACGTCCGAGCCTATCAAAGCAGGATGGCTAGAGCTTTCGACAAGAAAGTCAAATCCCGAGACATCAGGGAAGGTGACCTTGTACTCAAAGAAAAGCCTCCCACTCGAACCAACCCACTGGGAAAATGGGAACCCACATGGATCGGCCCTTTCGTGGTTCAAAAGATCTTCTCCGGAGGCGCCATGAAGCTGACAGACCTAGACGACAATCCCTTCATGAATCCAGTCAACGGAAGCAAACTTCGCAGATACTTCGCCTAAAGAAGAACAGCTGTACATCTCTTGGCACTCCATGTAGTGTCGAACTACGCAGACCTGAGCCCTCTAGTCCGGGGGAACGTAGGCAACCTTAATTGGTCCGGTCTAAAAATACACAAAAAAGTCAAAAGTTTGAATGTCAATCAAGACCTCCATCAAGCTCCGCACTTTTCAAGAACACGCCCCAACAGTCACCTTGACCAAGTCAAACGACGGCGGCAACATCAAAGGACATCCGAGGGTCACTCGTCACCTTGACCAAGTCAAACGACGACGGCAACATCAAAGGACATCCGAGGGTCACTCAGCATCAAACGACTGACTCATATCTGCTTCCAAGCCAGGGGTTTGTCTTCGCCCTCACGCGCTTCAAAAAAAAAAAAAAGAGAGCTCGAGCAAGGGCTCACAAAAAAAAAAAAAGAGCTCGAGCAAGGGCTCACAAAAAAAAAACAATAAATAAAAGAAGCTCAAGCAGAAGCTGCGAAATTGAGATCAAGAGCCCGACGCCAGCAAGAGGCAAGGAAGCTATGGAAAAGACCGTCAAAACGACTTGTCAAGGGAGCATTCAACCTCTCAGCCAAGCACAAAGCCTCAAGAAAGGGGATTGTCAGTGGCCTGTGACGCTTCACTCGCAAATGCAATGTAAAAGTCCAAAGATGGACGCCGACAAAGTGCACAAATGTGGCAAAGGCAAACAAGAGATCTTGCGTCTCGACAAAGCTTTAAAAGTAAATCACAAATCACTAACGGTTACAACATTTCTTGATGAGTTCAAGCACGGTCTACTCTCAAGTTCACAACATGCTAAAAGACAGCTTAATACATTTAACAAATAATGTGTTTGCAATGCAATAAATGGATACCTAGGAGGTCATTCCGCGCCATCTCGCGCTTGTCCCTCGCCACTCTTTCCTTTCTTCCCTCGTCCCCGGCGAGTCTTCTTTCGCTCCACGTGAACCAACTCGCGTCTCTCGCCCGAGATCCGGGGTCCTCCCCGTAGAGTCAAACAATCCAAGAGCTCTCGTGGCTTCATTCGCCCGTGCTTCGGCTCGGATCTCCTCCCCGCGAGTCCGTAAAGAGGACCTCTCCCCGTCGCCGGTCAACTCTAGTCTCGTAGTCAAACAAAGTGTCTCCCGTCACATCCAAAGGGTCGACTGTGCTTCGGCACTCCTAAGGCAATAGCTGCTACGGCAACCGGGTCCTAATCGTTACACGCCCGCTCTCCAAGACCACTTGGGACCGACCAACACGCCGCTCATACCAGTGCCGTACCGAGTCATCAATACGACGCTCCCGACGTCTAAGGAGTACCACAGAGGGAAAGCGGAATACTTCCATACCCTCGTAAAATACAAGAAGGCACCCGAAGCCGCCATACAAAGAGGAACTACCTCCGCAAGAGCAAGGTCATCCCAGCCCCAACAAAGGCTCCCGCTTCATCCCAAACCGCCGGAAAACAAGCGACGGAATATAGAAGAAGGACCAAGACAAACCCGGAACTCGACAACGTAGGACCCTTCCCGCAAGACCCTCCCCGGTCTCAATCCTCCAAAGGAACCCACCGCCGGATCTCGATGCGTACCAAGCCGTGCCATCCATCTCTCCCAAAGTGACCGATCCATATCCAACACAAGAGGTCGCCGAGCAAATGACCACGGGCTAAACGACGTCTGAGCCTCTGACATGGCCCGAAGTCTCTCTCGCAGCCACAAGGTGAGCAAAGCGGGGCTTCCCCTCTCATAAAACGATCCCCGCCGCGACGATCGATACCATGAAGAGTCTCCCCAAAGCACCAACGGGACAATATCCTCTCCAGCTGGCAAAGTGCCCTACCACATCTAGCAAAGCGCCATCACAAATGCCAAGGGAACCGACCGTAAAAGCGTCGCCATCACGCACAAGGCAAATACATCCCAAGAGACGTCACTCTCATCATCAACCATGAACCGCTCCTAAGCAGCCTCGTAAATGTCGATATGACCCGAATCAAGGATCATGCCCCGCACTTCTTCCAACGAAGTACGAAGAAAGCCTCGCAAGCTTCACGCGCACCGCAGACCACCAATCAAAGGAAGCGAGATGGCCTCCACCTCCAGCCCTCCAATCAAAGCCCGAAAATCCTCAAAAGTGGGCACCATTTCATTATAGGAGAAACAAGACACATGCCTCCTAACATCCTTAACTTCGCGGCAGCCCGCAACAAATCCCAATCGAAACCAACTCCTTAAAAGACCAAACCGAGCAAAGACGAAACCTTACCTCGAAAGCCCGTCTCTCGATGCCTCATACGGCGCCGCATCCACGTTTCAACCGCTCAAGGAAGTGTGCTTGCCTCTCCCGCGAAAGCCTCGGCAAAATTCTAGGGACGTACGAAGAATCCATGGCAAAAATGGAGGTTCCTAGAGAAAATGGGGAAGAAAGCTCGAAAATGGCCGCAAATGGGGAAATGAGGAAGAACCGTGCCCGGAAAGCATTTATGTCCTTCCCAAAGCAAGGTTGGTCCGTACGGACCTCTTTGCATGCTAAGTATGTCCGTACGGACCTCCTTGCAAACAACCCATTTCCCAAAGAAACAAGACATAAAGCCACTGTCCTCAAGAAACCTTGCTCCAAACCGCCCAAACACTGCCAAAGCCATTCCCGCAAACATACACTACCCACAAACACACTCTCACTCACGTGGCATGTACAAAAATAAAAATAATAATAGCAACAATTTCTAGGACAAATCCCCGGAATCACAAAAATGACATTACATCTTAAAATAAAATACTGTTTGCTGTGCAAATACATGTGTTTTATTACAGGTACCAATAAATGTCTGTTGCTAAACAAAAAAAAAGGAGGGATATGAAAAGAGGGAAAGCAAATGAATACTAATCAGAATCCTCGGCATCATCATCCTCGCCGAGGTCCTCCAGAGAGAAGTCGGGCATCCCAAATAACTCGCCCGTCACATCCTCGTCGCCGAATACCGAGCACCCGCGGAGGCTCCCACGAAAAGTACTCGAAGGATCAAATCCGGCGAAAGGATCAAAGAAGGAAGGCTCGAGGAACCCTCACTCCCCGTGCGCCATGCGGAGGCATGAATCGATAAAGGGCTGCTCCCTCGAAGGCCCCGCAGCCTCCGAAGACGCCCCGCATCCATGCTATGCCGCCCTCAAAGGCCCCTCCCGCCTGCGGCTCCGCTCGGCTCTAGGCGGAGGAATGTCCACGTAATGCCTCGAAGGCATAGGCTCGTACCGGCACGCGTCGCGAAGACCGGCAAGATATCTTCGAAGCCATCTTCTTCGCAACGACCTCATCGCCACGTAACGGCGAGTCAAGATATCATAGGCTCTCCTGGGACTCCGCACCAACAAGCGCCCAAGGAAACGCTCAAAGAATACAAGCTTATACTCAACAACAAAAAGAGAAAAATACGTAAAAGATGCCAAGATGGAGAAGAGTCAAGCACACTCACCGATCTATCGGGGTCCACTCAGTATGCAGAGCTCACGCCCGAAACGGGCATGCACACCCTCCTCCTCGATCCGTCCCCCGACATACGTGAAATCGGTCCCAGACGGAACCTCTGGGGAGCCGCAGCGCGCCTCTCACTCCCTCGCCAGTACCTGCGGTGTCCTCAACGTCCTCGCCCACTCCAACGGCAATTCAACCACCGGCCGTCAGCGTAAGACCGGTCCTCGCCCACTTCAACGGCAATTCAATCCCCGGCCGTCAGCGTAAGACCGGTCCTCGCCCACTTCAACGGCAATTCAATCCCCGCCGTCGCCGTAAGACCGGTCTCGCCACTTCAACGGCAATTCAATCCCCGCCGCCGCCGTAAGACCGGTCCTCGCCCACTTCAACGGCAATTCAAGCACCGGCCATCAAACGTAAGACCGATCCTCGCCCACTTCAACGGCAATTCAACCACCGGCCGTCAGCGTAAGACCGGTCCTCGCCCACTTCAACGGCAATTCAACCACCGGCCATCAACGTAAGACCGGTCCTCGCCCACTCCAACGGCAATTCAACCACCGCCCGCTCAACGGCAATGAAAGAAGGAGCCAACACCTCCCAGCACGAATCCCAAGGCACAAGACGCCTCCAAACGCTCAACGACAACTCAACCACTGGCCCTCAAAAGAGGTCCGAAGTCATCTTCCCAACAGAAAAGGGCCCCTACAAGGTCATGCATCCCCAGCAATTCAAGCACCGGCAGTCAGATGTAAGCCCGAACTTCGCCCACTTCAACGGCAACGCAAGCACCGGCCATCAAAGTAAGCCCGAGCTCCTCCCCAACAAGTCGAAAGGGAAGTCATACAAGACTGCATATCCTCAAAGACCGGCCATCATCCTTGCCCACTCAACGGCAAAACAAGCACAAGAAGGAGCCAACACCTCCGAGTACAAGTCCCAAGGCACGAAGCGCCTCCAAAATGCCAAATGGGGAAGCAATCACCGGCCGTCATCCTTGCCCACTTCAACGGCAACGCAAGCACCGGCAGTCATCGTAAGTCCAACCTTCTACTCAACATGCAAAAACACAAAGGCATCTACGCCTCTCGAAGCACAAGGCAGCCATGCCTCCACAACTGCGGCTAGAAGACGATTCAAAGTCCTCGCGCATTACATCAACTGCGGCTAGAAGACGATTCAAAGTCCTCGCGCATTACATCAACTGCGGCTAGAAGACGATTCAAAGTCCTCGCGCATTACATCAACTGCGGCTAGAAGACGATTCAAAGTCCTCGCGCATTACATCAACTGCGGCTAGAAGACGATTCAAAGTCCTCGCGCATAACATCAACCGCCGCCAGAAGACGATTCAAAGTCCTCCAGCGTGGCACCAACCGCCGCCAGAAGACGATTCAAAGTCCTCCAGCGTGGCACCAACCGCAATCAGAAGACGATTCAAAGTCCTCGCGCATAACATCAACCGCCGCCAGAAGACGATTCAAAGTCCTCCAGCGTGGCACCAACCGCCGCCGATGACGATTCAAAGTCCTCCGGCGTGGCACCAACCGCCGCCGTAAGACGATTCAAAGTCCTCCGGGCCGTGGCACCAACCGCCGCATGACGATTCAAAGTCCTCCCGTGGCACCAACCGCAACCAAGACGATTCAAAGTCCTCCAAACGTGGCACCAACCGCAACCGTAAGACGATTCAAAGTCCTCCGCCGTGGCACCAACCGCAATCGAAGACGATTCAAGTCCTCACTCTATCTCCGGCCCTAAGGCCTTAAACCACCCGATTAGGAAAATCGTAAAATTTCCATCCCAGGACACCACCACGTCCTCACAATTAACCTCGGCGGTCACCACATCTTAGGACACCACCACGTCCTACCACCGACCTCGGCGGTCACACAACACTTCGTGGCACCACCACGCCCGCACTCACAAATTCACGACCTCCGAACTACGACTGTGCTTGATTCCCGCCGGATACGTAGGAATCCTATCACAGTGGTCCAGCCCATCGACCTATACGGTCACCTAGGACACCACCACGTCCTCCACATCGACCTATGCGGTCACCCAGACACCACCATGTCCTCACCACTGATCTCGGCGGTCACACGACACTTCAGGGCACCACCACGCCCGCATTCACAAAACACTCACTCCACACCCGAACTACGACTGTGCTTGATTCCCGCTGTGGATACGTAGGAATCCTATCACAGTGGTCCAGCCTATTGACCTAAACGGTCACACAAAAGGACACCACCACGTCCTCACATTGACCCTCACGGCCACTTCCTCTCCCAAAGACGCGATCCAGATTAGGACCCTTATCTTATCGGCGACCCCACTTCTTTCATAAGTGACGTCGTCGAGGGGCTTCGTAAGTACCCCAACTGGATCACCCCCTTTCAAGCACACGGGAAACACCGCAGACTCATCAACGTAGTCTCGGAGACCTCTCTCACTCAAAACCCTCTCAAACCCCCAACCAAACCAAGGGAGGAGCCTTCCTGGGATAAAAAGGGACAAAAGGACCTTTCGGGAATTTTCAGAAATCGAAAAGCAATTAAGGTCCGTACGGACCTCTTTGTGTCAATGATTACTAAATCCCCTTAAAGTCCACAATATTCCCTCAAATCCCTAAGAAATGATTACTCCTCGCAGAGTTGGTCCGTACGGACCTCTTTGCATGCAAGATGGTCCGTACGGACCTTATTGCTCAGGGACACCATCATTCCGTAATATTCACCATCATTGCATTCCCTCAAATCGAGGAAATCCAAAATTCGGATAACCAAGAAGGTCCGTACGGACCTCTTTGCTCCGAAATTTTTACTATAAATAGAGGGCTCCCCCTCCTCATTTTGACACACCTCCCTCTTCTCTCTTCCTCCCTTAGCCTTCTGGCTCCCCTCTAAGTCCTCTTGAGGCACTCCCGGCCCCTTTCGGATCCTTCTGAGGCCTTCCGAGCTCCTGGTGGTGCTCCGAAGCCTCCCCGAGCGCTCCCGAGACGCTCCCGCGCCGCCCCGAGGCACTCTCGAGGTACTCGAGGCCCCTCGTGGTACTCCGAGGCCTTGCCTCGGTCTTTCCACGGTGTCCCGCTCTTTCCGAGTCAAACCGACGATCCAAAACCACGCCGAAACTCGCTCGAGTGACTCCTGCCACCACAACGCACGCCGAACCTCTGCCCGAGTGATCCCGACGATCCCCACGCACGCCGAACCTCTCGCCCGAACGCAGCCTACAACCTCAACTCACGCCGAAACTCTGTCCGCGGACAACCGGCATCTCCCGACGCAATCCCGATCCATACCCGAACGCTACTCCGACCTCAAACACTACTCCCCATGAAGACGTATTACACGAACCAACATTGGTAAGGCTTCCTTCCATTACTATTTCAATACATTTCCATACATAGCATACAATGTAGACATCCGATACAGCATGCATTTTTAAAAGCACACACACACACACACAACATTTAAAGGATATTAGGGGTATCCGAAAGACTCGTTTTACGAGGCGACTCGGGTGAGCTCTAATATTCTAATATTCTCTTCCCGAGGAGTCATCTGACCTCCGAACTCAAAATCTCATCACACAAAAAACAGTTTAAAATTATCTTTAAACTGATGCCCTTTTTCAATGTTTTGGGCTTAATAAAAACGGCGTGGCGACTCTACAAATGCGAAAACAAACGGCGAGACACCTCCAACCTGAAAACGCTGCAAAGCGGGGAAAAATGCCAGATGCCGGGGCCGCGAGGCCTGCACGGATCCGGGTAATTTCACCGTGCAAACGGGCTTTGGTGAAGATGTGCCGTGCAAACGGGCTTTGATGAAGACGTGCCGTGCAAATGGGCTTTGATGAAGATGAGATGAGGTAGAAAACACCACCTGCGGGGTTTGAATTCTTTTGTCCGAATTTTGGTTTGAGGGACAGTCCTCATGATCCGATTGTGCTCATTTGATTATTGTACCCTGCGGGGGGAAAACACAACACTCCAGGCACTTTATTTGACTATGCTACTTTGTTAGCACATTTTGTACAAGATTAAACTTGGTTATTTGTTAGCTTGATTGCACGAGTCCATCTTCTTTAAAAAATGGGATGATGATTGTATGACGAAGAAGGAAAGATGATGATTGTATTAGATGATCGGCTTTGCCGGATTTGTATATGAGATGATGTGTTAAATTTGTATCGGGTGAGTGTGTATAGGGATGTATGTGGTGGAGTGAACCCTCTCCCGTGCATTTACATTTTGGTATATAGGATGAATATATGTGAGTATGTGTGTATGGGAGGTGTATTACAGCAACCCCAAATTGAGAGATACGCGATTTCTTTGACAAAGATCGAAACATTCGACCGCAATGGAGAATTACAACAGAGAAGTATTCCCGGGAGTATCAATTTCACCAAGACTTCGTTGAAATTTCGCGTATTCACCAAAAGCAACATCGAAAAATCATTGATAAGAGATATAGCATGCCATGCATTTGGTCTTTGAAAGATTGGAGGATTGATTGGGATCTGCTCCGAGCTGCTTCATGTTTTTTGGATTTGGAGCGACATGTGTTCACCTTGTCGTACAATGACTTGACACCGACAATGGAAGATTTCAGAGCATTGACAGGCCTGAGTGAGACGAAGACCGTAGCATTTCCACGAGACGGACGGTCGATTACGGAGTAGTTATCAGACTTCTTGAGCTTGCCAGCAGATCAGGTAGCACACATGATTCTTGATGATAGGATCATAAATTTGACTTGGATGGCCAGATTGCGTCTATCCAGTCCTGATCTGTTCGATCTTTCTACATCTCTGGATATATTTATATTGCTTACCCTGTCGGCCCATTATTTCTGTGGATACATCGGAGTCTGCCCGGGTACATTGCTGGAGATTGTTAGACAACTCATGGGTGATCGAGGTGTGGACCTTCGTCAAATCCAGTCTGGACAGGGAGAGATGGATATCGTACCCCTACTGTTGGTTGAGACATACCATGACATTGATAGGCTGGCTGGAGGATCTGAGTTCATGGGTGCAGGCAGTCCCAGTTTATTATCCTTATGGCCTTTCGAGAGGTTGCGCTTGATCATGCCACTACTTGAGGGGCAGACAGCGATGCCTTGGGTAACAGGGCAACGCCGAATGCTGAGGGATGCAGCTGATGATAGCTGGTATATAAGATTGACGCGATATGGGACTGTTGATCTGAGCTTTTGGATTTCGGCATGGAGGCTACAGACCATGAGGGATATTCAGGATGGATCGGTGGTAGTTAGGCTGCCAGGGTTGCATGTATCTTCTTTTTGTATCCCATCCTTAGTGAGCAAACAGTACGGGTACCCGCAGTAGATTGTCAAGACTTTGAGAGAGAGAGATTGATGATTGATACCGTTCTAATGAGTATGGCTGAGCCCCAGACTATGCAGTTCTTCGACAGATCTTTTCTGGAGGGTTTTCTGCCTACACGTACACTTCTTCGCCAGACTCGAGGTATTACATATCTAACCACAGAATATCTGATCTGATATGAGGAGCAACGGGGTCCAGTGTAGTTGATGATAGAGGCTCATCGTCGAGAATACCTTGGGGCAGACTATCTGACCAGTCGATCTTTCAGAGATGTAAAGGCCTAGGGGAATCCAGATGATGTCACTGGTGATGTTGCAGAGGACAATCGGAGGCAAGAGCTTTGGAGAGCTGCCATGAGAAATGATCCCGAGGTGATATTTCGCAGAGAGTCCTTGAGGCAATAGAGGACTGCTAGGACAGCTTTGAGAGAGACTGGGCTGGTCGATCCACCGGTTCACACTATACCTGAGCTAGGACGAGCTCAAACTGACCTTTTCGACATTCCTAGGCCAAAGACCTCCCGGGGACCGAGGAAGAGGAAGAGTAGATACTCAAGTTCGGGAGCAGGAATGAACTCCTAGACGCTTTATTGAAAGATAGGAGACATTTTTATTTATGTATATTTTTATTTTTGAGAAAGAGATTATTGTATGGAACATGAGTATCCCCAATTGCCTATTGCAGGCACAAATAGATGTTAGAATTTTGAAAATTTTCATTGTTTTTTTTATTCGCAGCAAGTTATATGAGTCGAAAGCAGGCCGTGCTTGAACTCATCAAAAAGAATATTAACTTGTAATGAATAGTGAATAGCTTTGGAGTTGTAATCAAGACACATTTTGGAAATTTGAAAGCACCATTTGTTTGACAAGATTTGAGATTTTGTAGTATTTTAGACCGAACCACAAGTGGTTGCTTACGTTCCCCTTTTACAAAGAGAACTAAGGGGCTCAGGTCTCCGTAGTTCGATGCAATTAACTTTGGTGTTTAATAAAGTGGAGAAAGAAGAGGGACATGGTGCAACCCTGCTTTTTACCTAAACTGCCCATTTTTAGGGTTTTCAGTCTAGTTGGGTATATTCTTTTAGCACCGAGCGCATCCCTGGGTTTTGCATGGACTGCCTTTTGGAAGGTTTTCAGTCTCATATGGGACAATATTTTGCACCTTTTATTCATCATTTTTTTTATTTTCACAGAGGGGAAGACTCGATCAGATATAGTACTGTCGCAGCTTGTCGCCGTTGACCGGGTGCATGAACGGATTGCCATCCAAATCTGTCAATTACATAGCTCCTCTGGAGAAGATCTTCTTTACCAAGAACGGCCCAACCCATACAGGTGCCCATTTTCCCAACGCACTGCTCTGATTTGATGGCTTCATTTTCAAGACCAAATCACCAACCTTGATGTCCCGAGGCTTCACCTTCTTGTCGAAAGCACGAGCCATTCTCTATTGATACGCCTCATTATGCT
Organism: Adenophora triphylla var. japonica; assembly: GCA_022495995.1. Classification (NCBI taxonomy): domain Eukaryota; kingdom Viridiplantae; phylum Streptophyta; class Magnoliopsida; order Asterales; family Campanulaceae; genus Adenophora; species Adenophora triphylla. Next base: position 35,865 of record JAFEMH010005721.1, read on the forward strand.
CCATAGCCTTTAATCTACGCTCATCAAGCAATGCCAACTCATTGTATCGACTCTGAAGCCAGTCGATCTCATTGACTTCATTCTCCAGCAGGACTCTGAGAGACGGAATTTCTAGCTCAATAGGCATAACGGCTTCCATTCCGTAAGTTAAGGCGTATGGAGTTGCACCAGTAGTAGTCTGAAGTGAAGTGCGGTAGCCCCACAATGCTAAGTGAAGCTTCTCTGGCCAATCCCGTCCTCGCTTGGCCATTTTCTTGATAATCCGCTTAAGGTTTTTGTTGGCAGCCTCTACAGCACCGTTGGTCTGCGGTCTATATGGCGATGACTTGTGGCGTTTAACCCTGTACTATGTAAGAATCCGATCGGCCTCTCCTTCAAAGTGAGACCCGTTATCAGAGATGATCTCATTTGGGACTCCATATCGGCAGAAGATCTGTTCTTTTATGAAACGAGCAACCTTCTTGGTCGTAAGCACTTTGTAAAACGCAGCTTCAACCCATTTTGTGAAGTAATCTACTGCGACTAAAACAAATGAATGTCCGTTGCTTCCGGATGGAGTTATCTTCCCAATGACGTCAATTCCCCAAGTTGCAAAGGGCCAGGGAGACGTCATGTAGTACAGGTCATGAGGAGGGATATGGTTCAGGTTGGAGAAATGCTGACACTTGTCACAAGTCCGCACAAATTGGATGCAATTCGTCTCCATTGTAATCCAGAAATAACCCAATATGATGATGTTGTGCATTAAGGAGCGAGCGTTCATGTGTGGTACGCAGGCACCATTATGAACGTCTTCCATCACTCTTTGAGCTTTCTCTTTACTGATGCAGAGCAGTAGTGGACAACCTTCCCTTTTCTTCCACAACTCGTCACCGAGTATGACATACTGTGCCGATAGTCTTTTCAGAGCTTGCAGACTCTTGGCTCGAATACCTTTTGGGTTACCCTCTTCATCAACAGGGAAGGATGCTTCACCATGCTTGAGAAACTGGAATATCTGACTATACCAAGGCTCATCGATGGTTTCAATCTCGATCTCGCAACAATAGGTCGGACTCTCTCGCCTCCCGACTCTGAATGGCTTGATCGACTTACCTTCTGGTATTTCCACCAAAGAAGCCAAAGTAGCTAATGCATCAGCGAATCTGTTCTTATCTCGTGGCAGGAACTGAAATGTCACTTCTTTAAACTGACCAACGAGCTCTGCGATATAAGAATGGTACTTCTGGAGACAAGGATCCATCATCTTCCATCTATTGGCAGCTTGGTTGATTATCAGCTGAGAATCGCCAAACACTTCTAGCTCATCAATATTTCGCTCGAGAGCAGCCTCAAGACCAGCTATATAGGCTTCATACTCGGCCGCATTGTTGGTAACTGAGAAGTTCATTTTGATGGCAATAGGAGTGTGCATGTCGTTCAGATCCACCAAAACCATGCCAATGCCATTACCTCTCTTATTTGCTGCACCATCGAAGAATAACTGTCGTTGGTTTCCGTTTTCTACCATAATGATTCCCTCATCGGGAAATTGAAGATCCGGTCCCCAAACTTGTGTACTAGGAGAGTCAGCCAACTGATCAGCCAAAGCCTGCCCCTTGATTGCTTTTCGGGTCATATACTTGATATCGAATTCTGCTAGGAAGAAATTCCATTTTGCGAGCCTAGTGGATATATTGCCTCTGTCGCTTTGAAATAAGTACTTGATCGGGTCCATTTTGGAGACCAGATGTACTGTATGAGACAACATATAATGCTTCAACTTTCCAACCACCCAAACCAAAACTGCACACGTCTTCTCCAGAGCGGAATAGTTCAACTCGCTTCCCTAGAGTTTACGGCTGACAAAATAGATAGCATTTTCTACCCTCGAGTCCTTCTTTTCATGCGCCAGCATGGCTCCAACTGCTGTATCTGTTACTGTCAAGTATAAAAGCAGAGGCTTGCTCCCATGCGGTGGACAGAGGATGGGGGGATTGACAAGATAAGCTTTGATATTTTCGAAGGCTAATTGGCACTCTTCATTCCAAACCACCTCTTGGTTCTTTTTCAGCAACTTGAATATCGGCTCGCACATCGAGGTCAACTGGTTAACAAATTGACTGATATATTACAGACGGCCCATAAAACCTTTTACCTCAGACACGGTTCTAGGTGGCTTCATCTCAACGATGGCTTTGATCTTTCTCGGATCTACCTCAATACCACGTTCGGTGACCATGTACCCCAGGACTTTGCCACGGACAACCCCAAAGATGCACTTTGCTGGATTCAATCTCATGGAATGTTCTCGTAGTCTGTTGAAGAACTTCCTCAGATCAATAAAGTGCTGCCCATCTGACCCCTTAGAATGGATGATCATGTCGTCAACATATACTTCAATTTCCTTGTGGATCATATCATGAAAAAGAGTGGTGACAGCTCTTTGGTAGGTAGCCCCAGCATTCTTCAACCCGAACGGCATCACTATATAACAGTAAGTACCCCAAGGAGTAGTAAACGCTGTCTTTTCTTGATCTGCTTCAGCCATCTTGATTTGATTATACCCAGCAAAACCATCAACAAAAGACTTGACTTCATAATTCGCCGTTGCATCCACGAGCATATCTATGTTTGGCAGAGGGAAATCATCCTTGGGACTGGCCTTGTTAAGATCTCAGAAATCAACACAAACCCGAACCTTTCCATTCGCTTTGGTGACTGTCACGATATTCGCTAGCCACTTCGGATATTCGATCACCTTAATGAATCCCACTCGCAGGAGTTTCTCGATTTCCTCTTTAACTTGCAGAGACCACTCGGGCTTAATCCATCGCAGCTTCTGCTTGAAAGGCTTAGCATCTGCATCCAGAGGTATCCGATGCTCCATAATTGACGTGTCCAATCTCGGCATATCCTTGTAGGACCAAGAAAAAACATCCACAAATTCTTTGAGCAGCTCGACCAGGGCATCGCGTTCGGCTCCGGAGAAGAAACTACCAATCTGTGTCTCTTTGGGCTCCTCGGCTGTTCCCAAATTCACCGTAGTCAATATCTCATCGGCAGCTTGGGCCCAGCTTTCCTCTCGGTCACAAACCTGCTTTGAATTATTATTTAAAAATTGTTCATCTATTGTGTCCGCATTATTTTTGATTGAATCTTGCTTAATTATTTTTAAGTCTTTACGCTCATTTTTAGTTAAGCGTTCAATCGTTAAATTGGCAATTACGGGATACTCAGAAAGATCGATTATTTCATTCAGAGAAAATGGAAAGACAGCATCAACAACACGACGATGGTCTTCAGTCGTGAGGACATCAGACCTATCACTAGACTCGAACTCAATTACAAGAGACTCGAAAGACCGACTCAAGACATGAGGAGCAAATTTGGACACAGAAGGACCGGGACGAGGTTTCAGTCCGAGCTTTTTGATCATAGTCTCTTTACTGGCAATAGGGCCTTTGATTGCAGTCCAATTCTTCAAGGGCATCTCTGCAACTGTCACAAAAGTATGCGGGTCAACCACTACATCACCTTCGAATTCAATCACAGCCACAGTCTCATTATCAGAGGAGAAATCAATCAGGTCAGGTAGACCCCCAGCAACAACATTCTCCTTCACTGGCACCTCTACTGCTTCAAATTCTGACAACTCCAGAGCTCCAAACAAGTTTTCTAAGTCACCGTCTACATCCACGGGAGCAGCACCGTGGATCTTTCCAACCATCGGCTCATCCAGAGAAAGCTTCCCAAACTGATCAACCCAGTCAGGTCCCCAGAAGTGGTAACTGTGCTCATAAGTTGCAACTATGCCTGGCCCTATTGGCATGCTGACAAACATCCCGCGAAGGGGATCCTGATTGGAGGTGATACTCTTCATGACATCAACTCGCTCTTTCAATTGCTTCAATCTCAACTCTGGGCATGTAAACCTCTCGCCAACTTCCTCGACAAAGTATCTATTCAAAGATAAGATGTAGGGAAGCATATCCGGCTTCTTGTACTTCTTTCCTGCGGCCAGGGCCATTCGTGCTTTAAGAGCCTCAGCTTTGTCATAGGCTTTGTCTTTCTCAGTTAACACATATCCCAAACCTTCCCTGTTCTTACTGGGTTCCGGATATTCGAAACTGGACCTTCCTTGTTGACGCCTGCCTAACCCCAAACCAGGGACGTAGTTCATATTGCGCATCATTCTTAACACAGGAGGGATCTGATCAGAAGACGTTGTCAAATCAATAGTACACACCTGTCCCTTTGGGTATTCCATCGTAAATCCACTAAGCATAAGATTGTCCTGATCCAGCTTTATTTCCATAACTGGCATTGTGCTAGAACTGGTTCCTCTCACTGTAATGCTGTCTCCATATATGGTTGTTAGCACCCCATCTTGAACAAACTTAACGCACTGATGTAACGTAGAAGCTACTCCACCAATCTCATGGATCCATGGCCTACCCAACAGAGCTGAGAAAGTAATCGGGATGTCAATCACTTAAAACTCTATGACCATGTCCTTTCCACCAAAGGTCAAATTCAAAGCAACCACACCTAAGACAACCCTAGAAGTAGAGTCGTAAGCTTTAATGGTCTGATTGGAAGGCTTCAAACTTGTTGCGTCAATATCTAGCATACTCATCAACTTAGAGGGTAGCACATTCATTGCTGACCTGTTATCCACCAATACATGAGGAATCCGACGTCCTTCTAACGGCACAGTAATATGCAACGACTCATTATGCTTCACTCCATAAGAAGGCAGGTCAAGTTTCGTTAAAGTGATAATATTCCCACACTGGACGGTCCCGATTAACTGACAAGCTTCATCTGGGGTTGTGTTCACAGACACCCTAGTTTTAGACAGAGCTTCTTCCAACTTGAGCTTATGGGGGGAAGATGAGGTAAGCAGCGACCACAAAGAAATGTCTGCCTGAGTTTTCTTTAACTGAGCCAAAATTGGATCGTCATCAAGTAACTCCTCTCCAGCCGATCTGTATGGATTTCTAGAAACTTGAGGATTTGGAACTGCAATTCCCTTATCTTTTCCAGACGGTCCAGTCCCATCTTTACCCAACATTCTGCCTGACCTGGTAAGCAAATTGACTTCCTTATCATCTTCATCCACAAAGCTTTTGCTGGCTTCCTTAAGTTCAGCCAATGTCAATGGAGCCGAATGAGTACTGTAAGGCCATGCTGCTTGCCTTATCTGATTTACTGACAAAGGTGTTTCCCAACTAGCTGCCACCCTGAGTTCTTCTAAAGAGAGTGGAGAATCTTTCGAAACTACAGAAGAAATAGCATTGATAACCAACTGCTTCTCATACTCGTCATAATCTACAGAATTATTTAACGCACGCAAATCATCGAGGTACAAAACATAACAGAAATTGTCTTTCATTTCATCAACAATACTGGTTACATCAGAAATGAATTCCTTGGACTTACAATCATCACTAGAGTTGTCTCCTACAGACTCACCAAATTCTAGCATGTTCACAAAATGGTCACTGCCAAACTCAATTAAGTTCACACCATTGTTCGGTAGAGGGTTCTTGACAATGTTCGGACAAGGAGATTTCTCAATTTTCTTTTCATCAACCAGTCTTTGAATGATCTTCTTCAGAGTGACACAAGTGTTGGTAGTATGCCCTGGATATTGGTGGAATCTGCAGTACTTGGTTGTATCAAGGTTGGGGTTAGGAATGGGAGGATTGTAGTTATCTAGTGGCTTAATCATTCCAGTCCTGATCAAACCGTTAAAGACCTCCTCGATAGTCATACCCAAATCATCAAACCTTTGTTGCTGTCGAGGTTGAAAATTTCCACCATTCTGCCCACTGCTATTTCCACCCTGCAAGTTGTTGACACTATTATCTTTGGTGACTTCCTTCCCTTTTGGAACCATTGAGGAAACTGGGTTAGCTACTCTATAACGGTATCCTCCACCTCCACTGCTACCACTAAAATTGGTACTCGGGGCAAGGTTGAAAAGTCTATTCTCACTTTGGGCACCCATCCCTACCATCTCTCTCAAGTTAGGGTACCATCCCTTTCCAATAGCTTCACGCAAAACCGGCTTCACACAAGACAAGAAAATGTCCTTTTGGTCTTGTAAAGGAATAGGCTCGGATAACTCATTTAGCTTAGCGTTCCACCTTTTGTAAAACTCAGTGATCGATTCATCACTCTTTTGAATTGTACCAACCAAATCATCTCTAGTCGTGTGCCATTCAAGATTTCCCCTATACTTCTCAAGAAAGACTTCGGTAATCTGGCTCCAAGTAGAACGACTCTCTTGCTTCAAGGCGAGGAACCATGTAAGTGCTGGGCCTTTAAGGGTAAGATGGAAATGCAAAGCCATGAATTCAGGAGTACAACCCATCGCTCCCATTGTCATTATATAAGTGTCAATATGAGTCTTCGGACATGTTGTACCATCAAACTCCATTTTAGGCATTTTTGAATTTATGTGGGAGGGGTGTCACCTGACCCGGATCAACTACCTTGTGTTAGGTCCCAAATGGTAGGAATCAGGCTAGAGGGGGGTGAATAGCCTGTTAAAACTTTTTCTTAAAACTTGTTTAAGCTTTGAAAAGGTAAGTCACACATTCACTAACCGGTGAGATAATTTTGCACAGCGGAAATAAGGTTTCGGTTAGAGAGATACATGAACGTTAAGGTGGAGTTTCAAACAGTAAGTTAAAGTCTCATGCAACAAGGGCAAATTTTATTTCCAGATAAGACAAACAAGTTAAGCAGTAAGTGGAGTCAACAAGTTGTGACCAGTTGAGAGATTATCTACCAGTTACAACAACACAAGAAATAAACAAACACACAAGAAATGACACATTGTTTGAAGAGGTTCACAGTGTTAAATAACTGCTACGTCCTCTACCAAGTTTGGTCAGAACTTGGATTTGTGAAAGTGCACTGCTATTAATGGATCCTACCTATTACAAGTTGCAAGCCAATGATTGAAGGCTGCTGAACTAAAGGTGACCACTAACGGATCGTGCTACAATAAAGACCTGGTGTTTTCTAGAGATGTTCTCACAAGTTGAGCTGATTTCTCTAGGGTGTTGTGTGTGAATCAATCAATGTGTTCCATAAGTAGTCTAATGGAGGAACACAACAGTATTGATTGAGGTGCTCAGTGTATAAATCCTACAGAGATGTCTAGTGAAAGAGGGGACTTGTATTGAATGCCTTGAACTAGGGAATATGCAGGTTGGTAGTTCAAAGCAGCTCACTCTCAAGGATCATAAATGCACCAACCTTCTTCAATGCTCCGGGGAAGCTATTTATAGTGAACTTTGAAAAGGAGCCGTTGTCTTTGAAGAGATTGCAATGATGACTTGGACTGGCAGGCATTAAATGAGAGTATCCTTGCATTAAATGCCTGAGAATGGATAGAGAGGATTTCCATTGAGTAGTTGGGGCGATGTGAGTACTGGTTACTTTGACATTCCTCAAGAAGGTACTGACATGTTGCAGAGATGTCTTTTCCATATGCTTGCTTTACCAACTTCAGCTAAAGTTGATGGCTGGGTAGTTGGGGACAATTAATGCATCAGCTAGCTGAAGGGAAGCTTGCTGGGTAAGCCTTACCGGTGAGAAGGGTCATAACCTGTGAGGGGTTATATCGGTCAGGTAAGGGGACCGGTTAGGCAGTCATACCGGGTGAGTGATCAACCGGTTAGGTGGCTTCACCAAGTAACTCACAAACTGATGGGGAAATCTTCAGGTCTTCAAGTCTTCATACATCTTGAGAAAGTTACATAATAAAAACACTGGGCACTAGCACTAAGGGGACCTATCATACACAGAAAAATTCTATTTGGTCTAATTAAAATTAGGGGTCCACAATAATGCTTGTTGTGATTGGGATTAAGCAATTCTAAAACTAAACATATATTTGACTAACACCTTGAGACCACTTGATCCTACTGTCAATTTGTCGATCTGCTGCTGCATTTGTTTCAACAACGCAGCCACTTCTGGAGTCATCCCGGGAAGCTGAGGAATAGCAGGAGCAATAGTTGAAGAGGGTACCGGAAAAACAGATGGAACTTCTGGAACATGCCTACAGGTAAAGCAGGTGGAGGAAGGCCGAAGGTACTAGGAACATTTATGCTGCTATCTAACAAACTCACCGAACTTGGCACCCTATTTCCATACAAATAATACCCATTAAACTGCCCCAAATTCTGAACATTAGGCTGTTGAGGACCAAGTTGAGCTGACTGATACCTGAACTGACTTTGAGATGAAACCCCGGCATTCACACAAGGAGCTGAGTAAGGGGTGGAACCGTACAAGTGCTGAGTAAGTGGGGAACATACCACATGCTGGGAGAAACCACCTTGAAATTGAGACTGGTTATGAGAATACTGGGGAAATCCATCTTGGCAAACCTGGCTACCCGACAAGCGATACTGGCTACCCTGATGTTGTATAGCTGCCTGCTGCTACGAATTTTGAGAAGCCCCACTCAAACCTTGTTGCTGATGAAACTGTCCATACTGAAGACTATTCTGATAAACACTGTCCTGAGGCTGAGAATAACCCCCTTGAAACTGAACTCCATACTGACTCGGAGGCATTGAGGTATTAGGAACTGGAGAAGAAGTTAAATCAAAGAAGTTTGGTGGCTGGCTACCAATCTTGCCGAATCCACCTTGAGCACCTTGACTTTGGACCTGAGAGACCGGAGGAGGAGTCCTTCCTTGTACATTCAAGGCTGTCTCCTGCGCTGGCATGCGGACAGGGCGAGGAGCATAATTAAGGGGAGGAGGCATGGCATGATAAGTGGGTTGAGGTGAGGAGTGATAAACAGGTTGGAGAAGGGGAGAAGCAGATCCATTCCCAGTATTGCTGTTGTCTTCAGTAATCTCCTCATAAGAACCGTCATCCCGGCGAAGCGCCGCAATCCCACGGGCACGCATAGACTCAACAAAGCGAGCATGCGCTTCTTCCTCCCGAGCCTTAGCAGTCTGGGCAAGCAAATGAGACTCACTCTCACGAGCTAGAGCAGCCTCCAAAGTAGCTCTCATCTCCTCTATAGACATATCATTCAGACTCGGCTGACCCATAGTAGCAGAACCACCAACAGACTGGGTAGAAAAAACATCATCACTCCCTGACATTTCTGAATCTGAATCAAACGAAACCACATAAAATTCTTGAACTGCCTCGGCAATACGAACCAAACGGGCACCCGGACCGGAAGCACGAATCCAATTCGCCGTAACTGCAGGGTGAAATAGGGTTGATAAGGAGATGAAGGAAGAGACTCTTTAGAAGGTAAGGGAGAGGGAGAAGAAAGGAAAGGACTCGTGCAAGTATTTTATTTATGTTCAAGTAGAAATAAATGGCTTTTAAGTCCTAAGAAAGGTTGGGAAAGGATAAGCCTTTATTTTCGCATCCTAAACCTCGAGCGGGAACTTAGAGACACACCATTCAAAAATATACCAAATGCATTGGTTAAAAATTAATAATAGGCAATAATACCCAAATAAAACCCAAGCATTTATGAGACGGACAAGCAGTCCAAATTTCTGGAGAAATTTGGAAGCATGACAGGTATTCCTGAAGAATTTCAAGAAAAAATCGGGCATGACCTCTCGTTGGTGCACGTTGACAATGCGGCATGATCTCTCGTTAGAACATGCCGTGAGAGCGACATGTCCTTACGTGAAACCATGTTACGTTGGCAACATGCCCACACGTGCTAGGTTTTGGGATAGGTATGAAAGTCTATTATTAGTTTTGAAACAATTCATTTTAGTACATTTTGAAAATGTTGTGTCAAAAACCAACAGTTGGGTAAGCTTGAAAAAAGTGTGGTTCCACCTATGATGCGCTAGGGGGATAGAATTGATTTTAGGCGCTCAAGCGTAGGCGACATACATCACCGTCCGCGATGCTGTCAATCGCACCAAATGGACTCTAGATCTAGTGACGTAGTGTGAGGGTGACTAAATTCCTTTATTTGCGAAAAAATAATTTTGAATCCATTTTTTATTCTTTTCTTCCTTCTTTTTTTTTGGAAAGGGATGATAGACAGAAAATAACACACATACACATCAGAAACTAAACAAGGTACAAAAGCAACACATCGCACTTGATCAAGGGACTGCCCTTAACCAGAATATGAACAACTACACAGTGGCCAGTTCTGTCGCGTGACACAGGACAGACTTGGATAAGACTGTCACGCGACTGAGCAGGCCACAGAACCAGAACCTCAAGCAGGAATCAAGCACCAGCCTCCTCATGGCAAGGAACAAATTCATAGCCCCAATACACAGCAACAGGCTTCCCATTGACGCCGAGGACACTCACCCTTCTTTTTTGACCCACAATGAACATCTATCGCAGGCAAGGTGGGTCGTTGAAGGTATAGTTATATTTGTTTCGGATGATTTCGGTTTGCATTGAAGAGTTAGGCAAGAAGAAGAACAATGGTGTAACTCTAAAAAGGAATACAAGGATTTTAATTAGCACAATTATGGTGGCAGGAGAGCGAGTTGGTGAGATTTCTTATAGCGGAATGGAAGAATGCAAAAGAAAAGAGAGAGATGGAAATGTGTAATTCAAAGGCTCTGATTATGGCTTATATAATGAAATTTAAGATTATATATCTTTTTTTTTTCATTTAATTAACATTTTCAGTCTACTACTATTAAATACTGTACTAGCTTAATTTATCAAATTAAACTTTTTTTGTAAATAATTTTGAAAAGGAAAGGAAGACTTTTGGAGGTTGTGTTATTTATTTTAACAAATACCCTCTCCACCCCATTATAAATGTTACAAATTTATCGTTTGGGCGTCCTATAATAAATGTTACCAAAATTATTAATGAGACTCATTTGCCACATCATACCAAAATCTTCTCACCACACTTTTTCTCTCATACTTTAATTTTCATACTAACAACACTTATTTCTTTAATTCTTGCGCATTCAATATTATTAACCATTGTTATGGAACGAAGGGAGTAGTCAAATAATCTCATAAAATAGCAAAAAATAGAGGATATAAAAGACTAAAAACAATTGTTAATTTAACTAAAAACAATTTTGAATTAACAAATATCTAAAATAATCTTATAAATAGCAAAAATAGAGGCATTAAAACACTAAAAACAACTTTAAATTTAACTAAAAATAACTGTGAATTAATAAATATATAAAATAATGTCATAAAATAACAAAAATTGAGGTAATAAAAGACTAAAACAACTGTGAACTTAACTAAAACAAATGTGAATTAACAAAAATATAAATAATCTCATGTTGCAAAAATAGAGGCTATAAAAGACTAAAAATATTTATAAACTTAACTAAAAACAACCGTAAACTAACAAATATGTCAAATAATCTCATAAAATTGAAGAAATAGATGCCATAAAAAACTAAAAACAATTGTGATTTTAACTAAAATAACTGTGATTTAACAAATATGTCAAATAATTTTATAAAATTGGAAAAATATAGGTTATAAAAGACTAAAAATTACTGTGAGCATAACTACAAACAACTGTGAATTAACAAATATGTCAAATAATCTCATAAAATTGCAAAAATAGGTCATAAAAGACTACAAACAACTGTGAACTTAACTAAAACAATTGTGAACTTCTCTTACTTGTTTTTGAAAGAAATACAATTATGAGCTTCTCAAAAACAACCGTGAACTTGGAAAATTTGTTAACTTCTCACAGTTGATCCAGATTATATGTTGGTGGTACAAGTTTGATCTGTATTGACGATACGAACACAACAATGGTTTCAGTTTTTTTTACTACCGGTAAGATATTTCATTTAAAAGTATTGAAAGGAAAAAAAGGGAGGAGAGAAAGTATGACAGCTAGTTGAGCGCTAAGTTGTTGCATGGACACGTCATTAAAAGGAGTGTCATAGATGTGATTCCCCCCCCCCACAACAATCGATCTCTTGGTCACTAAAAAACACCTATTTTTCATATGTATATTGTAGGGGTGTAAGTAGTTCGGTTTAGCTCGGTTTGAGAAAATTTAGAAGTCGAACCGCTACTAATCGGTTTGGAGAAAACTCAAAAGCTAAACCATGTAAAAGTTCAGATCGAGCTAAACCAAATTGCCATAGTTTGGTTCGGTTCGATTTAAACCACGGTTTGATTTTGCGATTTAAACCACGGTTCAAACCGCAATCCAAACTATGGTGTATACTAGAGTCGTCAATTCGGGATAACGGGATGAGACGGGACGAAACTATGATATCCCGCAATTACACGGGAAGGGACGGGACGGGTCGTCCCGAATTTTTCGCGGGCCTAAAATACCTCGTCCCGTTCCAAATCTACCTCGGGACGCGGGACAATACGGGATAATGCGGGACAAGAATACTCTAATATTATAAAACTAAAATCCAACTAAGATGATTTCAAAACATTAAATTGAAAACATAACATTAATCTTTTACAAAACAACAATATCAAAACTTCTTAATATCATAAAACAGCTTAATAAACACAAAAGACAATGTATAGTTGGAAAAAAAAACTAAAGATTAAGTGTTAAAATACATTTTAGGCTAAAATAAAATAAAATTAATATTAAAATTAAAAAAATGCGGGACGTCCCGTCCCGTCCCGTCCTATCCTGCTTTGTTTCGCGTCCCAAACGGAATGTCCCAAAAATGCTCGCTTTTATACATGATTAGAATATAATATCCCGTCCCGTCTCATTTATATAATGGGGCGGGACGTCCCGACGGAACGATCTCAAATTGACGACTCTAGTGTATACCACAACCCAAACCACTTTATTATCATGTTTTTTATATTTTCTAACTAATAAATAGAAAATACCTATAAAAGAAAAAACACAATCATAAAAGATAACAAAACAAACAATACCAGTTCACAGTTACAAATCAAGATTATCAAATTCAAAGTACCATTCAACGAAAATTAAATCATAAAACAATTTCAAAGTACAATTGTTAATGCATTGTTAGTGTTTGACAGCACAATATGAACGCCGTTTTAACCCGAAATTGCTTCTCTTACGGGAGAGAAGATGATTAGGGACTAAAACGTATCAAGTCCCATAGACGGCGTTACGTCTACATTTTGATAATTTCGACCGTATCGAAAATAGCGTATGACGCATAAATCGAGACAAAAATGAAGTTTAGAGAGATAGAGAGTGTTACCAATGGCTAGGTATTAACTCTGGCTCGGAAAGGCATATGCGGGATACGATTTAGTGTTTGGGAAGTGTTTCGGAAGTGTTTGGCTCGTGTTTGGTCGGAAAATGTGGTTTTCACGCAAATCTAGGCATTTCCGGGGCTCGGGAGAGGGTTTGGTTGGCTGGAACCGTGGGATATTGATGAGAGGTAATATTTTTTTACCCTTTTACAGAATGACAGCCTCTGTATTTATAGGAGGTAAAATTGAAAAACAGGCCGGACGGCCTTTCATTCAATTTGGGGGGTTTTTGGATATTTTGGAAATTGCAGGGGCTTGATGAGGATTTTGGCTTTTCATGAAGAACAGGCCGGACGGCCTATGTTTCAATTTCAGGGGTATTTTGGTCTTTTCTTCCTTAAATTTGATTGATGGAGATGTGGGGGGCTGTGCATGTGTGCCACGTGTCCCTGTGAGTCACCTAAGATAGGGTTTTTGTCCCGTTAATCTCGGTTTTGACTGTTTTCTAAATAACTGTTCGAGAAAATGTCCGGAACAGCCCCGAAAAGTTCCAAAAATTACGTATTTTGAGGAAAGTGGTACTTTTACGTGTGATAACGTGTGTTGAGTACACTTTGAAACTTGGATAAATGGGGCAGTCCTGGGAAGTCTCGTTGACTCGGAAATGGGGAGTTAACGGACTCCGGTTAACTTGGAAAGGGCCAATTAACGGATTCCGGTTAACTTTTAACGAATTATAACGATCCGGATTTAGGTACTTACACAGTGTTCAGTCTTGTTAGAGTTTTTGTTTCTTTATCAAGATTTGTTTTATATTTTTCACATTCCATATATTTCTTAGTGAGTAAAACTTCTAACTTGGCTATGGAGTCCTTCTGTGAATCACTTTCTTTTGACAGACTTTCAACCTCAGATTTAGTTTGAGATTTTCTGGAGTTAGTTTCTCATTTACCTGTTTAAATACCTTGAGTTGCTCCATACGTTTGGCCCAATCAGTGTGAAGTTCAACATAGGTATTATGCAAGTCCTCATAGGTAGCACAATCTTCTTCTGCTCGATCATTGACAGTTTCACCAGCAGTTGAAGAATTCAAACAGGTATAGACACTGTTTTCAGTTGTGTAGTCAGTTGTGTGGTAAGTTGTCGGATCATACTATTGCACATCTTCCATTTGAATCACTATCACACAATGTGATCTGAGATGAATGTCATATAGACATATTTGCAGTATGTTAATCTTCATCATAATCACTCAAAGTCGCTGAGAAACTTATTCCACGGTTTTTAAGTGTGTTAGTACACTCATTTGCGTAATGACCAAAACCTTTGCAAGCCCTGCATTGAATTGAATCAATCGATTTTTTTCCTTCGAATGCAGGTTTCTTTGCAACATTTTCCTTTTTGGATGATTCAATCGTGGAAGGAGCAGAGGGTGCCGAATTAGGAAACTTAGTGAATCGTTTCTTCTTCAACATATTGTTGAATTTTTGAGTAATCAAGCTAGGCACACTCATCATCTCCCAAGTTTGACTCATCAATATCTTTGGATAATTGAACCAGATCTTGAGATACTTTGAGAGAACTCGCAAGAGAAATTGAATTTGCTTTGCTAAATTTCTGTACCTCAAGATTCAACTCAAAATTAGTTAGAATACCCAAGATTACATCAAGTCTAACAGTTTGGACATCTTGAGTTTCCTCAATAACAGAAATCTTAATATTAAATTTTTCTGGGAGAGTCCTTAGTACTTTACTTATGAGTCTAGCATTGGATATAGATTCACCCAAGGAAAAAGACTCGTTTGAGATTTCCAAAATTTTGGTTGAGTACTCTTTTATGGTTTCATCCTCTCCCATCCTTAAAGTTTCAAATTTTGTCATCAAAGTCCTTAACTTAGTTTTTCTGACACTAGCCGGTCCTTCACATTGAAGTTGGAGAATGTACCAACCAGTCTTGACAATGGTTTGATTAGAGAATAAACTATACATATGAGAATCCACATTGTCAAAGATTGCTCCCATGGCCTTGGCATTATAGTTTGCAAGCGCAATTTCCTCATTTGTCCAAGTTTCTATGGCCTTCGGACCGTACAGTTTCTCACCTTTGCCATCAGATGTTTCTGGGTTAATTTCAATCATGGGAAGAGTGTAGCCATTTATAAGAATAACCTAAGCACGATGATCAATATATTTAATGAGCATAATCATTTTGGCCTTCCAAATGGTATAGTTTGAACCATTTAGGGTAGGCAGTGTTATGGTTATGGTTATGGTGACAATCCATAATGACTACTTTCAAGGATCGATCTCAGTTGAGTCGAGAGAAGCTCTGATACCAATTGAATGAATTGTAGCTAGGATTGTAACCACTTGTGTGTACAGTTGTGCACACAAGTGTCAGTACATCATAGCAAACAACTTTATCCAGAAAATAGCTTAAATAAACAGAATTTAAATGCAGCGGAATATTAAACACTTCAACAAGATATTCTTGCTGAAAACCTTTTCATAAAACGACAACCTTGTTATGAGAACAAGTTGCACAATAAATTATTACAATGAAAAGAAGCAAACTTATGAAAAGATTAAACATAGTTCTAATCTAAGAACCATCAAACACCAAACAATCTTGAAAGACACAAACTCTGATCTTCAAGGAACAAGAAAACACTCAAGGAGTTCTCTCTCTATGCTCGGTATTTTCTCTGAAATTCCGTGTGTAAAATGAGGCGAACGACCTCCTTTTTATAACGTGAGTAATCCTTCTTCAACAAGGACTCGACAATCTCTTCCTTGTTTACAAATAATTCTCCTTTCCTTATCAGCGCATATAGTCCTTTCTTGAGTTTCTTACCTAAAATATACAAAGAAATATCAAAACAAAAAGTTAACTGTTAGTCAAAAACATAACTCAATATTTACAATTATTTCCTAATCTATTTATGTAAAATATATACGCTATTTTAATTATCAGAATCATAAAGATTTAAGAAGGGTAAAAGAGTATTTTTCATACTCTTTCATCTAGAGAGAGAAAGACTAATGATTACACATAAGCTGCCATGGGGTTTTGTTTGTGATTTAATCGAACAACCATACAAGCTGCCATGGGGTTTTGTTTGGGAGATGAAGATGGAATTTCAATTTTGAATTTGTGTTTTAAATATATCCCTCCAATTTCTTTTCCAAAATCTTGATTTTCTTATTCCTGGATAAATAATAAAAGGTTAAATACATGGGTTAATTAGTTATTTTCAATCTCAAAAACCTTCGTTTAATATTGGTTGATTTTATTGATGAATTCATTAAATATTTAACGGGTGTTACTCACGTGATTACACATGTTTGTTATCTGTTAAATAATTGATGACTCCATTCATGGGGTAAGAACACTGCAAAAAATAAACAACTTTACATTGTTATTACTTGAATGATTGTGACAATTTAAATAGACCTTTGACATACTAATTTTCTCAACGTAAAATCTGGGGAGAAACGCGTTTCTCCATAATTTATGGAGAAACGGGTTCCGACTTGTCGCGCGACAATGTAGGCCAGATTAAGTATGGCACAACTCTTTTTTCTGGATATCCATCCCAAGGCTTCTGGATATCCAGAACCTTATGAAAGTGATATCCAGAATCAGAAATTTGGCCTTGGCCTTGGCCTTTGCCCCAAATCTTTTTTTTCTGGATATCCGTTCCAAAGCTTCTGGATATCAATATTCAATGTTCTGGATATCCAGAACCTTATGAAAATGATATCCAGAATCATAAATTTGGCCTTGGCCTTGGCCTTTGCCCCAAATCTTTTTTTTCTGGATATCCGTTCCAAAGCTTCTGAATATCAATATTCAATGTTCTGGATATCCAGAACCTTATGAAAGTGATATCCAGAATCATAAATTTGGTCTTGGCATTGGATTTTTTTTTCTGGATATCCATCCCAAAGCTTCTGGATATCCAGAACACGTTTCTCCATAAGTTATGGAGAAACGCGTTTCTCCAGAGACCGACTCTTTTCTCAAACAAATTTCAGATTTATAGCCGAAAGTAAAGTAGTCAATTATCATTAAGTTTCTTTCCAAACATTAATATTGATTAGAATTCACGAATCCTTTTGGATGCAATAAAAATCAATCTTCCTCTTGGGGAAAATGCAATGCATACACGAAATCTTTCTAAAAATAAATTACAAAATCAAAATCAAAATCACGTGAGTGGGATACCAAATTAAGTTTCAATCCAAGACCATGCTTTCAAACTCATACATGACCCAAGATAGTAACATTAATGTTAATAAAATATGCAAGTTATCTAATTATAAGCCAAAACTAGCTTTCGTTATAAATGATAAATTAAAAGTTGGTCTTGTAAAAAATCAATTTTTCCAAGTTTATAGGAAAAATGGGTTTTGTATCAGTAGGGTGAACAACTCGGCTCCTTAAATTTCGAAATTGCGTGGCTCTTTGTCGCTGAAATTTTACGGCACAATTACTAAAATATGCAAGTTTATAGGAAAAATGGGTTTTGTATCAGTAGGAAAAATGGTTTTTGTATCAGTAGGGAGAAATATGAACTTTATGGGTTGTATACTTGTATCTCTTTACTTCTTTAGTTTTAGGAACATGGTTGAGATGGCCTTTCATTGGGAAGAAGAATACTCTGAACCTCATTTGTGATGGTGTATATCGCCATCCTATTTTTCCTTATTGCATGTTATACATGTTTTTTGGTAGAAAATCTACAGCAACATGTTACAACTTGACATCTCATTCTGGATTAACAACTTAACTAATAACGTGATGATGCAACTTGGCTGGAATGACATTTTGCAGGGTTGATATTACGAACCTATTTTTCAGGGAACGTTATCAGATATCGAGATTATTATGGACCAAGTCAAATATCTAAAAAGCTATCCACAACGAATGTGCAATATCCTTCAAACGGCTATCTTGATCTTCATCAACTTCCAGCGAGATTTCAGGCGCAAGATGTGGGATCTCATTAATTCTGTTATTTACGTTATTTTTACTTAGTATTTGAACAAAGAAGAAACACATGTACACACACACTTAAGATGCAATACTCTTTGTACTCACAGTCCGAACGTCATATTAATAAAATTCCACCGTTTCGAGGTTTTATGCCGGCGAACAAGTTGTTAAAGGGCTTTCCTCGTTAAATATCTAGCTAATCACAATTTGAATCTTGAAGTACTATATTCCATTGTGTCCAATTTCATCCATTGAAGTAGAATTGTATAAATTTGATCAAAACAGTTTGGCGCCGTCCATGGGAACTTTGGTCTTTTGATTATTGAAAAGATTTGAGTGTCTACCAGAATGTCATCTGCTATGACTTCAGCCGGAGTCACCACTGGGATGCTGACTTCAAGCCAGAATTTTGGCTCCACTGCAGGTTCGATCCAAGTTCTAGGAAGGACATCAATTGGAGCTTCACAAGAAATTCCATTGGATATCGTCTCCAACTTGGCAAGCACGATGGCTGAATTAAGGCGACATATTATGATACAGACTGATACCTCCACAATGTTGATGAACAATGTTGTCAGGCTGCAACATGAAGTTTCTACTCTCCAAGCTGGTCCGTCTGGAGTGCGTCAGAATGTATCACATAGTGCTTTTCAGGGTACAAATCCCAACATGGGATCTAACATGTTCTCTCCATTCCAACCAAGGAGACTCGGCTTTGATAGGGAAACAGGGGTATTGACTGATAATGTGGGATTCATACCAAAGACTAATGCAATCACTGATAGTGTGGTCACCAATCCTGAGATCATCCAGACCACCTCAGCAGCATTTGTAACCCCTATCCAAGGACCAATAGGGAGTGTTAACCCACAATTTGATTTTAATGCTTATTATGCTGCTGGTAACCATGATGTAGGAAATTCGGTGAACAGACAATTACAGGAATTGAGAGAAATAGTGATGAATGTACCTGGGATCACATTGCCATACCACCATGCTTCTCCAACATGTTACAATGAGTCACGCTTTGCCCCAGCTATTGCCAACATGGTGATACCAAAGAAATTCATTGTTCCTCACATGAAGAAGTATGATGGAACGACCGATCGATTGGAGCACATTGCCTTATACCAAGAGAAGGTAGGTGTGATTCACATTTCTCTGCTGTTCAAGGAAGCTTGCCTTTGCAGGGGCTTCGGTTCCACCTTGACTGGTGCAGCCTTGAGATGGATCATCAACCAACCTTTAGGCTCTATTGGATTTTATGCTCAACTTATTAATATGTTTACTAACCAATTTTCTTGCAACATGGTCTTTGAGAAATTAACCAGTAATCTTTACAGGATAGTTCAACAACCTGATGAATCATTGAAAGATTACCTAAGCATATTCAACAAGGAAGCTGTTGGCATCCCTAACCTAGATATGTCCACAACAACTGAAGCCTTTAGGATGGGACTCAAGAAGGATTCCCTTACTATGAGGAATCGATAATGACCCCTTGTAGAAAACTGGAAGAAGTCAGAACAAAAGCAATAAAATTCATCAGGTTGGAATAGGACAAATTAATGCAGGAGAAAGCGAACAAGAAGAGCGCCACTCCTGAGCATTCTGGTGGCAAGATAGAAACATCTCAGTCTAGATCAAATAGAGGCAGACCCTACTCTAAACTTGATCACTCTAGCATTAATATTGTCAAAGATAATGATGATGATGATGATGATGATGAATCACAATATCCAAGAATTGATGACTACTGTTTTTCTGTTGACATTGCAGGAGTGATACACGCTATGGACAACTTGGGTGAAAAGCAAGATGGCCCAAGAAGTCTGACAAGCCCTCTGTTTGGAAGGACAAATCTAAATGGTGTGCATATCATGAAGATTTTGGACATACTACTGAGAATTGCATTGCCCTAAGAAAAGAAATCAGCCATTTTATATCTAAGGGACTTCTCAAAGATCTGCTAGGCAAGCAACGTGGGTGAGTTGACAACCAAGAACAACAAGTTGAGAATCCACCACCTCCTCCAGTTCCAACTAAGGTGGTCAACATGATCAGTGGAGGGTCAGACATCTGTGGTACATCTTACTCAGCTGCCAAGTGCCATGCTTCAGATTCAAAGGAGGACAGGTTGAACTTGCCAGCAAGACCCTCAGTGAAAGTTAGCAGCCAAGAGATAACATTTGATGAAGACGACAAGGGCAACATCTTGGATCCCCACCAAGATGCTCTAGTTGTGACTTTACAAGTAGCCAACTGCTTGGTGAAGCGTATTCTGATTGATAACGGGAGTTCTGTCAATATAGTAACAACTACAGCTTGGCAAGTATGGATATTCCACTCGAGCATGTTACTAGAAGTGCATCTGTTCTAGTTGGATTCAGTGGATAAACCAAGCACACTTACGGAGAGATCAAGTTGCAAGTCTACGTTGAAGGAGTAAATTCTATGGAGAAGTTCTATGTCATAGAGTGCAAATCATCTTACAACATCATTCTAGGGAGACCCTGGATTCATAACATGAAGGCGATTCCGTCAACCTATCATTAGTGTATCAAGTTGCCCACACGTTGGGGAGTCGTCAAGGTAAAGGGAGACCAGCAAATGGCAAAAGAGTGTTACAATGTGTCCATAAAGACAACGAGCACCCCCAGGCAAGCATAGCAATTAAAGAAGAAGGCTCGGGATGTTTTGGAAGTAGCCGAGCATGATATTAAGGAAGTTCAGTTTCATTTGCCCCATATTGATTCTTTGGTAGATGCAACGACTGGCCGAAACATCCTGACCTTTATGGATGCTTCTTCAGGATATCAGCAAATACAAATGGAGCCCTCAGATCAAGAAGACATCGCCTTTCTCACACTGGAGGGGATTTATTGTTACATCGCAATGCTGTTCGGGTTGAAAAATGCAGGTGCAACTTATCAGAGAATGGTGAACAAGATGTTCAAAAATCAACTTGGAGAAACTATGGAGGTTTACATTGACGACACGGTGTTGAAGTCGAAGGACATTGAAGATTATGTTGAGCATCTTAAAGAGGCATTTGACATCTTGGAAGCCTTAACATAAAGCTTAATCCCTCGAAGTTCAATTTTGGAGTTAGAGCTGGAAAGTTCCTTGGCTATATGGTGACCAAGAGGGGCATAGAAGCAAGTCCTGAACAGATCAAGCCTATCACCAACTTGGAGTCACCCAAAACTATTAAGGACGTGCAGAGGCTTACAGGCAGGGTTACGGCTCTTAACAGGTTTATCTCTAAGTCATCTGACAAATGCAGGTTGTTCTACGATGTACTCAGGAAGAACAAGTTGTTCCAGTGGACAGATGAGCATGAAGAAGCCTTCTTCCAACTTTAAGAGTACCTCATATCTATCCATTGTTGTCCAAACCAGAACAAATAGAACCTTTGTTCTTAATCTTGCAGTATTTGAAAATTCAGTCAGTGCAGTCTTGGCCAGAGAACAAGATGGTACGCAACATCCTGTCTATTATATACGCGAGTCTTTACTTGATGCAGAAACCAGGTACTTCCATCTTGAGAAGTTAATACTTGCTTTAATTACTGCTTCTTCTAAATTAAGCCATTATTTTGAGACTCATGCTATTATTGTCAAGACTAACTATCCTATCAGGAACGCGATGAGAAAACCTGAGTTGTCAGGTAGGATGGCCAAATGGTCAGTACAACTCAGTACTTATGACATATAGTGTGAAGCAAGGACTGCTATCAAGTCACAAGATTTGGCAGACTTCGTGGCAGATTTCAGTCCCAACTTGCAGCCTGAGGTTGAGCTTGAAGTCCAACAACTTGAAGGCATTGGCTCTCCCAGGTATTGGACGCTATACACAGATGGAGCTTCAAATGCCAGGGGCACAGGTCTGGGAATCGTCCTGAAGTCGCCCCAAGGAGACTTAATCCCTCAAGCTGTGGCATGTGAGTTCAAGGCGACAAATAATGAGCCTGAGTATGAGGCCCTCATTATGGGGTTAACCACTGCTTTAGATTTAAATGTTAAGCATATTAATGTGTTTAGTGATTCCTTATTGCTGGTTAACCACTATAATGGATCTTATACAGCTAAGCAGGCCAGAATGACAAGTTATCTCGAATATGTTAAGATGTTGGCAGGACAGTTTGCAGATTTCACTTTTGAACAGATTCCACGAGAAGAGAATGCTGAAGCAGATGAATTAGCCAACATGGGTTCAAGTTGCAAAAGCATGTTGAACAATACCATCCCAATCATTCATGTCATGTATCCATCCATAAATCAGCCTGAACTATGCCAAGTTGATGATTATCCTAATATAATAATCGGCCCTATTAGTAATTCTGCATCTTGGACACAGCCCATAATTAAATTCTTGCAGGATGGGACAGTGCCAACAGATGTGAAAATCCAAGGTCATTCAGAATAAAGGTATCAAGATTCATTTTAATAGATAATGTTCTGTTTAAAAAGTCTTTTTCAGGAATATACATGAGATTCTTAGAACCAAATCAAGTTGAAGCAGTCCTAAGAGAATTACATGATGGTGAGTGCGGCAACCATGCTGGGGGCAAGTCACTATCATCTAAGGCATTAAGAACAGGTTACTATTGGCACACTATGCGTCAAGATGAAATCAAGTATGTCCAGAAGTGTGATGGATGTCAAAGGCACAGTAACATCTTACACCAACCTGCTGAACCACTACATCCTATCTTATCACCTTGGCCCTTTATGTAGTGGGGGATGGATATAGTTGGCAAGTTACCAAAGGCACCCGGAGGCAAAGTATTCATGTTGGCTTTGACATATTATTTTTCAAAATGGATTGAAACTGAAGCTTTTGTTCAAATTAGAGATAAAGAAGTAATATCATTCCTGAACCACTACATCCTATCCTACGTGGAGTCACCTTGTACAAGTAGGGGTTTCACCCCTCACGTGTGAGACGAGCACGTGGAGTCACCTTGAACAAGTAGGGGTTTCACCCCTCACGTGTCGGTCAAAGGGTTTTTTTTAGCCGAGGGGATTGTATAAGAAAAAGGTTAAGGGTTTCGGTCAAAAGGGGTTTTGAGCCGAGAGGGTTAAATAAAAAAAAATTGGGTTTCGGTCAAAAGGGTTTTTGATTTTGGTGGCGGAAGCAAGGTGGCGGAGAAGTTCTTCTATAGATCTTAATGCTCTGATACCATATTAGAATAATGAGGGTTAGACGAAGTCAATCAAAACAGTGAAGAGAGGAATTGAATTGAATGACTCAATTGATTATGATGCTAAAGATAGATATTTATAGGATTACAATGAGAAATCTCCTGGAAGGAGAAGGCTTCTAAGATTGTGTTTCCTAATCTAATACAAGGATTAATCTCCTCGAAGGAGAGGGTTTCTAATCTAATACAAAGATTGTGTTTCCTAATCTAATACAAGGATTAATCTCCTAGAAGGAGAAGGTTTCTAAGATTATGTTTCCTAATTTAATACAAGGATTATGTTTTCTAATCTATTTATTACAATATATACTTGAATATAATATAATGATATTATATTTCTAATACATATAAGGTGGCTAGGGTTAGTTTGAAGTCAATGTCAAAAGATTATATTTATTTTGGCATACTGGATAGAGTACTTGTGTATTAATTGAGAGAGAGAAGAAAGAGGAGGAGAGGCGTTCATAAATAAATGCTAGGATTTAGGTGGGGGTGTATAGAAAGGGAGGAGAAGTTGGTTTACGGTTTGGAATAAGTTTTTGGACAGAACTCGTGTTTAAACATATTAAACTAAAATAGCAACACACATTTTAATATTTTTAGTACATAATTTCTCCTCTTTAATTTCTAGTGAGAGAAAGATCCATCTTTTATTCCTTATTTTCTTTCTTGATAAAATTATTGAAATGAAGTTTCTGACCAATTTTAAAGTTGAAATTTCTCATCTTCTTTGATTTCTAAAGATAGAAAGACTAATGATTACACATATCTCCGCCCCCCCCCCTCCATGAAATATTAGCAAGATTTTCAAGATGTCTTATTTCACAACGAAAAGATTGAATTTCGGGGGTGAGCTTTTTAAGTTGTTTGTGATTTAATCGAACAACCACACAAGCTGCCATGGGGTTTTGTTTGGGAGATTGTTGGGCCCTACGTTTTTAAAATAAACTTGTTTACAACTTGCATCAAACAACTTGGTACTAACAAACTTGAGTTGTTCTATTACAACTTGATCTTCTGCAGGTTGGAACATAGTTACGTTAACCCTATTTTTCAGGGAACGTGTCAAAGGAAGTGACAACCGATTCAAAGATGTCTCCTCAGCAACAGATCGTTATCTCCTCCATCAACAAAAATGGCGAAGATATCTCAACCGATCAACCTTTATCCCGAGATTTTAGGCCCATTATTCTCTTTGTAATTAGCCGTTGTAGTGAGGTATAAAAGGGAAAACACTGTATTTTGTACACACGTTCACTCTAGCCTAAGCTCCCTTTGAATACGCTCTTAGCTCTGTAATCACAAAAACACTTAGTAAACTTTTGGTCAAGGCAGGTACCAAAACCTCCCGGGGTTTTATGCCGGCGAACAAGTTGTTCAAGGGCTTTCCCTAGTCAACAAACAACTTGTGTTCAATTCTATTCAACTTGATAATCATTGTACCTAGATTCATATCACTTTAGTCATTTTTCTTACCCCTCAAAACGCTTGTTGAAATTTGACCAAAACAATTTGGCGCCGTCCGTGGGAAACTTTGATTATTTGAGTAGAAATGGCTAATCCATCGTCCGGCAGTCAAGCTGAGAGGAGTCGGCCGCTTCCTGTTTCCGGCACCCAAGGCAATCCATCTTCAAGAGCGGAAGCTGTCAATTTGGAGATATTGTCCAACATGGCGGACATGTTGAAGAAAGTGAATGATCGGTTGGATGGTCAGGAGCATACGAATGCCATGATATTCAATGACATTGATAGCCTGCGTAAAGGGAAGCAAGTTGAAACTCAAGTATCTACTCCATTTTCACCTTTACTTCCTAGATCTTTGTTTGGTGCAGGTACAGGACCAAGCCATGTCGGAGATATCCCTATGTCCAATACCTTGCCAGCAGAGAGCACAATTGTGACGTCCATTCCAATCGAGCAACCAAGATTCAGCCTTCCAGCTAGCCAACCTGCGCTGTCATCTTGCTACACCTATGCTACACCCTCAATGGGACAAACAGGGAGTTTCTTTAATGCTTTTGATACTTTCGCACCTCAGTCTAATAGTACTCCTCTTTTCGCAGAGAGTCAACTTGTTAAGGAAATGCAGACTATAAAGGATTTGCTTCGAAGCATACCTGGAGTCAATGTGCCATACCACCAAGTTTCTCCAACTTGCTATAATGAATCTCGTTTTGTTCCAGCAATCGCTAGTGTGGAGATCCCAAAGAAGTTTTCAGTCCCTCATATGAAGAAGTATGATGGAAGCACCGACCCCGCAGAGCATGTGTTGCTGTATCAGGAATCAATGGATATCATAAGTATCCCCCCTATGTTTAAAGAAGCATGTTTTTGCAGGGGCTTTGGCTCTACTTTGTCAGGACCAGCCTTAAAATGGCTAACAGGGCTTCCTCTAAACTCTATTTCTTCTTATGCTCAACTTGTCAATATGTTTATTAATCAATTTTCGTGCAACAGGGCATTTGACAAGTTGACTAGTGACCTTTATAGAATTGTGCAACAACCTAACGAAAATCTTAAAGAGTATTTGCACAGGTTTAACAAGGAGGCAGTGACTATACCCAACTTGGATGTGTCCACAGCTACGGAAGCGTTCCGTATAGGCTTGAAGAAGAGCTCTCTATTCTATAACGAGTTGGTGATGACTCCTGCAAAGCAACTTGAAGAAATCAGAACCAGAGCCTTGCCTTTCATCAGATTGGAGGAGGACAGCTTGGCAATGGGGAAATCGACTGGGAGAACTCCCACTCCTCTATTTGAGCCTTCTGACAGAAAATCGGATTCCCATCACTATAAGTCCAACAGGGGCAAACCCCCTGTTAAATCTGAATCTTCTAGAGTTCATTTTGTAGATGACGATCAGGATGGAGATGAGAATGATTATCCAAAAATTTCTGAATACTGCTTTTCTGTGGACATTGCAGGAATCCTGTGCGCCATGGGAAATCTTGGAGATAAAGCGAGATGGCCCAAGAAGAGTGACCAGTCAACAACTTGGAAGGACAAGTCCAAGTGGTGCGCATTTCATGAGGATTTTGGGCATACCACTGAGAATTGTTTTGCCTTGAGGAAGGAGATTGCTCATTTGCTGTCCAAGGGCCTTCTTAAAGATTTGTTGGGTAAGAAGAGGGTCAGAAGTGAGTCTAAAGAACCTGATTCAGGGGAGCAGTCCAGACCCGAGAAAGTTGCACCTCCTCCAGCCACCAAGGTAGTAAATGTTATTTCAGGTGGATCCCATATTTGTGGCACAACTTACTCTGCAGCCAAGCGTCATGCCAAAAGTTCTAAGGAGGATCAGTCAGAATTGCCTCCAAAGCGTCGCGACTTCACAGATGGTCAAGTTATCTCCTTTGAAGATGAAGATAAGGACAACACGTTGGACCCCCATCATGATGGTCTAGTTGTTCAGATGCAGATTGCCAATTATGTGGTCAAGAGAATTCTGATTGACGGTGGCAGCTCAGTCAACATAATCTTCACTCATGCTCTTGAAGATATGGGTATTCCTTTGTCCGAAGTTGTGAAGAATTCATCCGTACTGGTAGGGTTCAGTGGTGAAGTGAAGCAAACGGTCGGAGAGATCAAGTTGCCTATTTATTTGGAGGGTATGAATTCTATGGAAAGGTTCTGTGTGATTGAGTGTTCTTCCTCATACAATGTCATTTTGGGAAGACCTTGGATACATAACATGAAGGCCGTGCCGTCAACTTATCACCAGTGCGTCAAGTTTCCAACACCTTGGGGCGTGGCCAAGTTGAGGGGAAACCAACAAGTCTCTAAAGAATGCTACAAGGTCAACATGAAAGCAAGTTCAGCCCCTCGGCAAGCATAGCAATTAAAGAAAAAGGCCCAGGATGTTCTTGAAGCAGTAGAGCATGAGACAAAAAGTGTGCCTATTGATGCATCGAATCCTGAGGCCCAAGTGCAAGTTGGGGTAGACCTCCCATCCGAAATTGAAGAGGAGCTGATTGAGTTCTTGAAAAGTCAGAAATGTTGTTTTGCGTGGAAGCATGAAGACATGACGGGGATAAGCAAGGACATCATTACTCACAAGTTGAACATTGATCCAACCATCCGACCTGTCCATCAGAAAAGGAGAAAGTTTGCCCAGGAGCGGAACCAGATCATAAAGGATGAAGTTGAGAGGCTTTTGAAGTCCAAGATGATCAGAGAAGTTCAATATCCAAGGTGGTTAGCTAATGTTGTAGTGGTAGAAAAGAAGAATGGCAAGTGGCGAGTGTGCGTGGACTTCACCGACTTGAACAAGGCCTGTCCGAAGGATCCATTCCCTCTTCCTCATATTGATTCTCTAGTTGATGAAACAGCTGGCCACGATATCTTGACGTTCATGGATGCGTCTTCAGGGTACCAACAAATTCAAATGGAGCCCTCAGACCAAGAAGATACGGCATTCATGACTCCGGAAGGTATATATTGTTATATTTCTATGCCATTTGGTCTTAAAAATGCAGGGGCAACTTATCAGAGGTTGGTGAACAAGATGTTCAAAGATCAACTTGGCAAGACGATGGAAGTCTACATAGATGATATGGTAGTAAAGTCCAAGCATATTGAGGATCATGTAGAGCACCTTGCCGAAGCGTTCAACATCTTGAAAGCCTTCAACATGAAGCTCAATCCGGCAAAGTGCAACTTTGGTGTTAGAGCAGGTAAATTCTTGGGATATATGGTGACCAAGAGAGGAATCGAAGCCAGTCCCGAACAGATCAAAGCCATTCTCAACTTGGAATCTCCCAAGAATATCAAAGACGTCCAAAGGTTAACAGGTAGAGTAGCTGCTTTGAATAGATTTATATCTAAATCATCTGATAAGTGCAGGTTATTCTACGAAGTATTAAGAAAGAATAAACTCTTCCAATGGACTGACCAACATGAGGCAGCCTTTAAGCAACTTAAAGAATATTTGGTGACGTCACCTCTACTTGCCAAACCAGAACATGGTGAGCACCTTTATTTATATTTAGCTGTATCTGAAAATGCTGTTAGTGCAGTGTTGGTGAAAGAAATCCAAGGTGAACAACATCCTGTTTACTATGTAAGTAAGTCTTTATTAGATGCTGAAACAAGGTACTCTCATCTTGAGAAGTTAATTTTAGCCTTAACTACTGCTGCTACTAAACTGCGTCATTATTTTGAAACACATTCTATAACTGTCAGAACTAATTATCCTGTGAGAAATGTGTTGAGAACTCCAGAGATGTCAGGCAGGTTGGCCAAATGGTAGGTCAAGTTGAGCACGTATGACATTTCATATGAGCCAAGAACAGCCATCAAATCTCAGGCCCTAGCCGATTTCGTAGCTGACTTCAGCCCAAGTTTGCAGCCCGAGGTGGAACTGGAAGTACAACAACTTGAAGGTAAAACTATTCCTAGATTTTGGACACTGTTTACAGATGGAGCTTCAAATTCCAAAGGAATTGGCTTGGGAATAGTTCTGAGATCCCCTCAAGGTGATATCATACCTCAAGCTGTATCTTGTGAATTCAATGCAACAAATAATGAAGCTGAGTATGAAGCTTTAATCATGGGTTTGACTACAGCTTTAAGTTTAAATATTACGCACATAAATGTATTTGTTGACTCTCAATTGCTAGCTAACCATTTTAATGGCAGTTATATGGCGAAGCATTCCAAGATGACTCTGTATCTCCAACATGTTAAGGCATTAGCTTCAAAATTTCTGTCATTCTCTTTGGAACAGGTTCCTAGAGAAGAGAACACAGAAGCGGACGCATTAGCCAACTTGGGTTCAACTTGCAAATCAATGTTGCATACTAATATTCCCATTATTTATGTTAAGTACCCGGCAATAGACCAAGTTGAAGAAACTCAAGCAGTTACTCAACCTACTGGGGCACAAGATGCTAAACCTTCTTGGACCCAACCTGTAATTGAGTTCCTTCAACTTGGGACTATTTCACCAGATATTAAGAATGTTAGATCTTTTAAGATTCGTACTTCAACTTTCATTTTGATAGATAATGTGCTATTTAAGAGAGCTTTTGCAGGGCACTATTTAAGATGTATCGATAATGAGCAAGTTGAACCGGTACTAAAACAGATCCATGAAGGAATATGTAGAAATCATTCTGGTGGGAAGGCATTGGCGTCGAAGGCCCTCAAGACAGGATATTATTGGCCAACCATGCGTCAAGATGCCATGAGCTATGTACAGAAATGTGATGCCTGCCAAAGACACAGCAACATCTTGCATCAACCTGTTGAGCCTCTATACCCTATTGTTCCATCTTGGCCTTTCATGCAGTGGGGCATGGACATTGTGGGCAAGTTGCCTAAGGCTCCCGGAGGCAAAGTGTTCATGTTGGCATTAACCGATTATTTCTCAAAATGGATCGAGGCAGAAGCTTATGTACAGGTAAGAGATAAGGAGGTAATCTCATTTCTAAAGAAAAACATAATTAGCAGGTTTGGCGTGCCATCAGAGATTATATGTGACAACGGATCACAATTCATAAGTAAGAAGACCAGAGATTTTTGTACTCGCTGGGGCATCAAGTTGATCATGTCTACGCCTGTTCACCCCAAGCCAATGGTCAAGCTGAATTAAGCAACAAGTTGATCATCAACAACCTGAAGAAGCGCCTAGATCAAAAGAGGGGAAAGTGGGCTGAAGAGTTACCACTTGTACTTTGGGCGGATAGGACCACTATGAAAGGAGCCACAGGTAGAACTCCATATTCTTTGGTGTATGGAGCAGAAGCTGTAATTCCAGTCGAGGTGACAATCCCAACAGCAAGGTATGGCTTATTAACTCAAGATGAAAATAATCTCTTGCTAACTCAAGATTTAGATACAATTGATGAGATCGGGGATTTAGCCAAGATAAGGATGGCAGCCTATCAACAACGGATTGCTAGATCATACAACAAGAACGTCAGAATAAGAAGATTCCAGGTTGGTGATTTAGTTTTGAGAAAAGTATTTCAAAATACAAGAGAATTGAATGCAGGTAAATTAGCTCCCAAGTGGGAAGGACCATATCTCATCGATGCTGAAGCTGGCAATGGTGCATATTGGTTGTCAACCCCAAGTGGAGACAGAATCCCTAGGAGTTGGAATGCCATCCATTTGAAGCTTTATTTTATGTAAGTCCAGTTATTTACAACTAGACTTCTCAGGTATGATCTATTTTTGTTGTCAAGTTCATTCACATGTTTCAAGTTACCAAGTTTTATTGAGAATCCTTACTAACTTAAGCATCGGAGGGGCGTTAGCTACGCTAACGCCCAACCCTAACATGAATTTGTTTTGCAAGGTATACAACTTGAACAAACGGAGTAGGCTCAACATGTTGACATGCTGTGAATACCCCGTCCCGATGCAACGCGCATTCGGAAGTTTGAAATAATTAATCATATAATGTCGGACCGAAATGGGATATTCATTTAGTGACACTCGCTTTAAACCATATTAAAATATTAGTTTAAATTTTGAGAGTCGCCACGCCACTTTGATATAGCCCAAAGCTTTGAAAAAGGGCTAAGCATGTTAATTGGGTTCGGGGGTCAAGTTACAACAGAAGAAGAAACGCTATCACTCTTATTGCCCGACGGATCGGTCTTCCTAGCATGTGGGGTGTTGGTTGTGTGCGGTGTTTACAGGAATAGATAGAAGAAATGGGATCATGCATAAGGAAGAGGGAAGAGAAAGAATTAATTGATGATCACACCCTAGAACCTTTGATTTAGGCCCTCGGAAGGTGCACTAATCAACATTCATCCTTGAGGGATTGTTGATCATGGGATAATTATAACTAAGGTGGAAGGAAAGAAATAGTTCCTAGATCCATTGGGTTTCTTGGGCGAAACCTTAGATCATCCTCGGCTATGCATATTAAAATATATTAAAATAGTCCTAAATCTAGCATAAAGGCGCAATTAAAATATAATAAGCATGCAAATATTATTATAATATGACAATAATAATTATAATAGAGAACAAAAATATTAAAAAGAGCCTTACCAATTGTAGCAAGACTTTGGGATCGAATCTAGGGCGATTCGAAGAATGTGGGAAGAACTATGGGTAAAACAAGTGTAATCTCGTTTCTCCCGAAGAAATTGTGTGTTGAAATTGGGGAACCGGTCACCCCTATTTATAGTGCTTCGGTACTTGGGCTGGGCCAACTGAAGGGTCGATCGGCCTTAAATTAAAGGGTCGATCGGCACAGAATAAAGGGACGATCGGCACAATGATTGAAGGTTCGATCGGCACCAAACAAAAGGGTCGATCGGCCATATACCGAATAAAGGGCCGATCGGCACTTTGATCTGGCGTACTTTCCACGCATGCAATGACGGCGGAGGTATGGACGAAGGGAAGGTTTTTTTTTTTTAGGGTTTCGTTAATATTAAACCGGGCCCAAGTATTTTAAATACCTTTTTTCGGACCGGGTACTAACAGTAGCCCCTCGGCGACGCTTCTTGTAAGACAAGTGGGGTCGACGATAGAAAAAATAGGGTCCGTCCTGAAAAAAGGAATTTCAGGAGGTGAAACGATGATCTTGCGGATGCAAGGGTTGGACTCGAGCTGAGTCGCAAAAAGATGACCAGGTAGGTCAAGCGGCTGGACCCACGCCGGGCTACCTACGTATCCTAAGAGGAATCAAGCCAAGTCGTAGTTCGAAAGAGTGGGCGTTTAGTACCCAAGAGTGGCGGACGTGCGGCGTCTCAAACCAAAGATGCGATTTGTGTGGGAATCACCCGGAAATATGTGACTGTACGAAAGTCACTGAAATGCGAAAACGTGACTGTGCGAAAGTCACTGGTGTAACTGTGCGGGAGTCACCCAAAAAATTGTGAGAGTATGACTATGAGGGAGTCATCCCGAAAAAATAGGAATTTTGACTGTGAGGGAGTCACCCCGAAAAAATAGGAATTTTGATTGTGAGGGAGTCACCCCGAAAAAATAGGAATTTTGACTGTGAGGGAGTCACCCCGAAATAATAGGAATTTTGACTGTGAGGGAGTCACCCCGAAAAAATAGGAATTTTGACTATGAGGGAGTCACCCCGAAAAAATAGGAATTTTGACTGTGAGGGAGTCACCCCGAAAAAATAGGAATTTTGACTGTGAGGGAGTCACCCCGAAAAAATAGGAATTTTGACTGTGAGGGAGTCACCCCGAAAAAATAGGAATTTTTGACTGTGCGGGAGTCACCCCGAAATAATTATAAATGATAAAGCAAAAGGATTTTGGGTTAAAAAAATAAAAAGAATTTATTTTGAAAATGGAGGGTTTTTTGAAAAATGGGGATTTTTTGAAAAAGGGGGATTTTTTGAAAAAGGGGGAGGTTATTTAATAACCTGGTCAACCGATGTGACCGAGGGGACGCGTGTCAGGCGGAGAGGTGAAGGGCCGATCGGACCTTCCGTCTGATTGGTTGAGTACGATGGACGCGGATCCGCGTCGCTGAGATGAAATCCTGGCCGTTCGATGGCCCCTGAAGAAACACAAACTGATGGGCCGATCGGCCCTTCACTCCCATTGGCCAGAAATTTCGGTCGATCGGCCTTAAAAGACGCCACCTTCTCTTCTCTTTTCACGTCTTCTTCTTCTCCGAATTTTCTAAAGCTTTTTCTTGCCGGAAAACTTCTTGAGTTCCATTGATTTGTGCCGAGTTGTGCTAAGGTCTTGCTTTGCCATGGATCCCGATGTTGCTGCTTTGGAGCTTTTGCTCAATAGACAGGAAGCTCCATCGTTGGGCTCATATGGCGGCGTAGGTGACGCCTTCTTTGGCTATGGTGGTGGAGTTGGTGCAAGTGGCTATGGTGCCGGGGGCAGCCATGGTTCTGGTAGTTTTAGGGGTGGTTATGGCAATGTGGGTGGTGGTTTTGAGGGTGGCTATGGAGTTTATGGAGGTTATAGAGGTGGTGATGATGGTGGCAGCCATGGCGGCGGTCATGGCGGTGTTGGCGGTGGCAGCCATGGTGGCAGCGATGGCGGTCATGGCGGCAGGGGTGGCGGACATGGCGGCAATGGTGGCAGACACGGTGGTCATTTTGGCGGCGATGAAGGTGGTAACGGCGGCGATGATGATGAAGAGGAGGGTGATCCTGACGCCGGGGAGAGTGATAGGAGTGACGCCGGCGGGGATGTTGAGGCTAGGAGGCGGCGGGCTTCGCGCAATTATCGGCCCTTGAGGCTGCATTTTCTGTTGTTCAACCAGTCCGACTTTTATCCGGGTTTGGCTTTTCATGGATCTACCGGTCTTCGCTCCCGCGTCGGGATTAAGGTAAAGAATTTTTATTTAACAACAGAAAATTTTATGCATATACAAAGTATTTATTATTTTAAAATGCGAGTAATGACACGTACCTGTGATGTGTTTACCTGCAGGGGAAGAAGATGAAGGGACGTAGCTCCCTTAGAGCGGTTGGTGAGTTGTGGGCACTTCTGCCGGCTGGTGAGGGCGGTCCTCGCGAGAGGGTACGGAGCTTGGGGTTGGCTCCCTTTTTTGACATGGTCTCACTGATGGGTCAGACCAGGAAGTGTACTGCCGTGGTGAAGGCGTGTCGGGAGTTCTGGTGGGACACGACACACACCTTTCATTTGAGTTGGGGTGAGGCCACGATCACTCCTACAGACTTTGCCATTCTTACTGGATTGAGGTTTACGGACGTAGCATTGCCCTTTGATGATACCCTTTATGCCGACCCGGCTCGTCAGATTCAGCTGTTTGGCGCTAGCTTAGGTTCGAGCAGAAACTTCGACGTTGATGCGGGGAGACTGTATAAGCTTGTCGTGACTGCTATTGATCGGTATAGAGTTGGCCAGTATGGGCTGGATGCGCTTGTCCGAGGATTCCTTTGGTATGGTTTCTCAGTGGCCCTCTTTCCCAACTCGGGCCCAATATGCCGATTCTCTTTGTTGGGTGCTTTGTCTGACTTGAGCTTAGTGCGGGATATCTCTTGGGGAGGGGCCGGCTTGGCCGAGCTGTATCGGGCTCTTGATACTGTTTCGAGGTCCAATACCTCTTCTTTTGATGCCTTTCAGTTTGTTCTTGAGGTATGCCGACTTTTGTCATTTTCATTGTCCTTTTACCTGTTACTTGTCTTTCTGCCTTTATAAATATCCGCTTTCCGTGTCTTTTGCAGGCCTGGGTTTATGAGATTTTTGGTGTCGCGCCGTTCACTTTGCGGGACCAGACTCGGGATGTGCCCGTCTTGCGGTACTGGAGGAAGGAGAATCGGGTGGAGGGTTTCCCAAAGACGGTTCGTGAGTCTGATTTGAGGGCTGTCCTTGATGGTCCCAGTAGGCCCGAGTTCTTGCTCTATCCTTGGACACCTGAGGCTTCGGAGACTGTTGGCGCTGTCCGGGATGTGACTGCTTCCCGCAGATTGTTGGTGGGACTTCTTGCTGACGAGATGTACTTGGGTGAGCGGGTAGCGAGGCAGCACTATGCATGGGCTCCACTTTATGCGCCCCAACATCCTCCCAGGAACATGTGGTATCCGAACCGATTGGCGAGGAGGGCGGAGTATCTACTTGGGGTCCCTGCTTATCAGTTCCGGCTTGATATGGGCTATGTGGATTTTGTGGAGCTTTTTCTGAGATCGCCGCAGGTGGTGAGGCGGACTGCTGAGGCTGCTGGGGCTGCTGGCCTAGGGGAGCAGGATTTGGTCATGCCCGAGCCGATGGGTGCTGGACATCCCGAGATTGCTGATATGCCCCCATTTCCCGACCACTTCTTTGTGCATATGGCCGACGGGGAGGTGAGGGTAGACTTGACACCTACAGAGGCCGATGAGGTGGAGGGTGCTCAGCTTCCTCCAGGCGGTGCCGGCGGGGTATGCCTCTTACTTTTTCTCTTCATGCACTGAGTATTATGTTTTAGCTGTGGTGTAACTCTCGCGTCTGATTTTGTAGGTTACCCGGGAGTCTTACGTGCGGGCCGTGAGGCAGACCAATATACTGACCCGTCTGCTGAGGAGTGCAGTGTCGACACTTTCCTGCCAATCTCGAAGATCGGTGGACGTGGATCCGGCGCCGTGGAGACAGCGCTCCCATGGTGAGGGTAGTTCAACGTCCAGATTTTCACGCGGTGGTGCCTCGACCTCCCGCCGGGGTCATTAGGACTTTTTTATTTTGTTTATTTTGTAGTACCTGTTAGGAAAAAAAGAAGCATGCAGACTCTATATTTTATGCTGACTCACTGATGCAATGCAACTGTTTTATGTACTAGTTTATGGGTTTAATATATAAAAGTTAGTACTTTCTATTTATGAACATTTTCTATTTTTGGACATTACCTATTTTTGTACACTGCACTGAATAAACGAGGACAATATTGTAACAAAAAAAAAATTAAAAAAAAAATTAAAAAAAATAAATAAAACAAAATAAAACTAAAACTAAAAAATAATAAAAAGGTGGAGCCTTGGAATCCTTGAGCTGCTTGAAGCTGCGCCGCTTTTTGGGGAAGCCAGAGGGTCGATCGGCCCAAAATTAAAGGTTCGATCGGCCCAAATTTAAAGGTCCGATCGGCCTTACACTGAGAGGCGGCGCTTGTTCTTCCTGGAAAGGGCCGATCGGCCATATGTTGTCCTTTTCCTGCACGGATTACCTCGCAGTCCTTTTCCTGTACGGAAACCAATACCAAAACCTATAAATACCCTTGCAGCTGACGGTATAAGGCACACTTTTTTTTCTTTTCTCTTTCTTTGCACTGCTCCCTTCTTGCCGTGGACAACAACACAATGATTTCCCACCCTTCTGTTTTGATGGAGAAGCAAAGCAATTTTGAGAGTGATTTGGCTATTTGGGTATCCAAGGTACCTCGCTCCGTTCGTCATGCCTTCGACAAACGTTTTGGGGTAAAGTGTATTTGGTCCCTTTTGCCCATGCATCCCAATTGGAATCTCTTACATGCTGCAGCTGCTTTTTGGGACGAATCTAATCACGTCTTCAACTTTTCTTACAACGAGATTACACCTACCTATGAGGATTTTCTTGCTTTGTGCGGCGGAGATGATGTCAGTTTGATAGCAGTTCCTCAGGATCGAGTTCCGTTGGTGACTAGGGTGGCTAAATTTCTGCGCATCCCTACGGCTGTGGCTAGAGGCTTGGTTGAGGGTGTAGACATAGATATCTGTGATTTGCCGGGGAGGTTCGCTCATGGTGATGACTTTGACTCGGACTTTGCTTTGGATTGCCTGGCCCTCTGCTTGTTTTCCAAGGTTCTGTTTTCTCCTTATGTGGGGGTAGCTACCAGTGGATGCCTGGATATGGTTGATCAGGCCCGTTCTGGGAGGAGCATCGTTCCGGTTCTCTTGGGCGAGACACTTCATGGTATATCTCAGATAGCTAGGGGTGCCCCACTCATGACTAGGGGTAGTGCCAAATTACTGACCACATGGCTTGAGGATCGGCTTTTTGTTTTAGAGATTCCCCCTTCGAGTGTTAAGCCTTGGTTTCACGGTTGCAGGAGGAAGATTGATCCGCTTTCCGGCTTATCAGAGCGGGAGTGGAAGATGTACTTGGCGGAGGTGGATACCGACAGGATTCAGTGGCGAGTACAGCATTGGGGTCTCTCTTTCATTCGGAGCCTTCAGCTTGGGCAATGCTTGATTCGTGTACCAGCTTTTGAGACCACCACTTTTTACTATGCAGAGCGGGTACTTCGGCAATATGGCATGGAGCAGGTCCGTCCTCCAACTTGGGGAACTTCTGAGTTTGATGATTCCGCCAAAGTTCTTCCAATGGACGTTGGTGTTTCAGTTCTAATGGTAAGCTTATGGAGTTCTCATGGGATGCCACGAGTTTATCTTGCGCAGCGGACCCTTAGCACTCATCTGTCACACGCTTATTTGACATGGTATGAAGAAAACTTGGGACCGATGAGGGAGATCTTATATGACTTGAGACGGAGATTGATTCCTAACATATCTTCGAGCCGTTTTCTCAGAGACAGGGAAGCTTTGGGGATTTCTTTAGACACAGTGGAGGAGCATCCTCCCAAGAAGATTGAGCGGAAGTTGAAGGGCAAGGCGATCGAGGAGGTTCCCCCATTGAAGAAGAAGCATTCGCCTTACTTTAAGAGAGAGAGCAAGAAGAAACCGACTCGACGAGCTGCCAAGAAGAAGGACGGAGATGAGGGGCCTAGTGCCAAGGAGTAGACCTATATGTCCGAGTATCCACCCACAGTCACATGCAGACACATTAGTTATTTACTTTGTCTTTTAATTTTTTAGCTTCTTTTGCAAGTTATGTAGTCATTAGTATAGTCGAGCTTAGACTCATCAAATAAGTGTAATCACGCATTGATTGTGGGAATGAAAAAGTTTATTGCCTTAATAGAAACAGACTGGATTTTTATTTATTTTTTGGACCGCGCCGATTAAGGCTGCCTACGTTCCCCTTTTACAATGAGAACCGAGGGGCTCAGGTCGTCGTAGTTCATTTTCGTCAAACGACTAATTTTAGAAAGGGAAGATAGAAGCGGGACAATTTTTTATTTTATTTGTTTGCTCTAACTTTTGCCTAGACTGCCCTTTACGGGTTTTCAATCTAGCGAGCTTTTGAACGCACCCTTTCTTTTATTGCTAGACCGCCCTTTGCGGGTTTTCAATCTAGCGGGCTTCTTTTTGCGCTTTTTTTTTTTTTTTTTTTTTTTAGAGGGGAGGAAGAGCTTAATCATAGTAGCGTCTGAGCTTGCTGAGGTTGACGGGATCCTTGAATTTGTTGCCATCCAAATCTGCCATCTTAACTGCTCCACCCGAAAATATCTTCTTGATCACATACGGGCCGGTCCATGTAGGGGCCCACTTCCCAAGAGGATTGAACTTATTGGGAAGTCGCTGCTTCAAAACCAAATCTCCTTCCTTAATGTCTAAGGGCTGCACCTTCTTGTTGAAAGCCCTTGCTGTCCGTCTTTGATAGGCTCGGATGTGTTCCATGGCTTTGAGTCTACGCTCGTCCAGTGTGGCCAACTGATCGTATCGGCTGCGGAGCCATTCAACTTCTGCTACTTGATTCTCTAATAAGATCCTCAAAGACGGGACTTCCAGTTCGACCGGGAGCACTGCCTCCATCCCATATGTCAGAGCAAAAGGAGTTTCACCTGTAGCAGTACGGACGGAAGTTCTATATCCCCAAAGTGCCAACGGTAATTTCTCGGACCAGTCTCTACCTCGAATTGCCGTTTTTCTGATTATCTGCTCAATCGTCTTGTTAGCTGCTTCGACCGCTCCGTTGGTCTGAGGCCTATAAGGGGAGGATTTGTGCCGGGTAATTTTGAATTCTGCCAGTAATCTGTCACAATCTCCGCCAAAGTGGGACCCATTGTCCGAGATGATCTCATTCGGTACCCCATATCTGCACATGATGTCCTCCTTAATGAACTGTGCCACCTTCTTGGAAGTCAACACCTTGTAAGACTTTGCCTCGATCCACTTGGTGAAGTAATCGATAGCTACTAATACAAAACAATGCCCATTGCTTCCCGGCGGTGTAATCTTGCCAATCACATCAATCCCCCATGTCGCAAATGGCCAAGGGGTTACCATGCTGTACAACTCGTGAGGGGGTACATGGTTCAGGTTGGAACACATTTGGCATTTGGGACATTTCCGCACAAACTGGATGCAGTCGGCTTCTATAGTGACCCAATAATAACCCAACCGTGTGATTTTCTGTCTCAACATCCTGGCGTTCATGTGCGGACCGCATAAGCCATCGTGTACTTCTTCCATGATCGTTTCTGCCCGTTTCGCATCTACACAGAGTAATAGGAGTCCATCGTAATGCCTTTTGTACAACGTATCATCCAGTAGAACAAACTGTCCGGCCAATCGCTTCAATGCCTGCAAACTTTTGGCTTTCACGTCTCCTAGAAAAGATACATCACCCTTCTTGAGATACTCATAAATCTGTGCGTACCACGGATCCTTATTTTCCTCGGTGTCAGCTTGAATCTCGCAGCAGTAGGCTTCGCAGCAGTAAGCGGGGTTCTCTCTCCGACCAACCCTGAATGGTTTTACAGACATTCCGTGAGGGATTTCGACCAAAGAAGCCAGTGTAGCTAAAGCGTCAGCGAATCTATTTCTGTCTCTGGGTAGATAATGGAATGTCACTTCTCTGAATTGTCCGACCAGCTCTTCCATGTAAGTCTGATACTGCTGCAGGTAGGGGTCAACAGTTTTCCACTTCTTAGATGTCTGATTGATGATTAAAGCTGAGTCTCCATATACCTCCAACTCCTTCACATTACGTTCTAAGGCTGCTTCCAAACCGGCTATGCAAGCCTCATATTCAGCTGCGTTGTTGGTGGTTGTAAAATTCAGCTTGATGGCGATGGGGGTGTGCTCATCTTTTGGATCAACCAAAAGGATTCCCACCCCGTTGCCTCTCTTGTTTGCGGCCCCATCAAAGAATAGTTGCCATCTCTTCTTACGTATCAAGGCCGAAAATCCCCTCGTCTGGAAACTCCGGTTCAAGCCCCTGTTCTTCGTGCTAGGAAACTCGCTAAATGATCTGCCATGGCTCTCCCTTTAACTGCTTTTCTCGGCACATAGGTGATATCGAATTCCCCCAGAAATACTGACCACTTGGCTAATCTCATGGACAGAGAAGGTTTGTCGAACAAATACTTAATTGGATCCATCTTTGACACCGCAGAATCGGATGTGCCGACAAGTAATGCTTGAGCTTATTAACCACCCAAACTAGCCCGGTGCAAGTCTTTTCCAACGCCGAGTAGTTTAGCTCATCGCCCTGCAACTTCCGGCTAACGAAATAAACGGCATTCTCTACCCGAGAATCTTTGGCTTCCTGTGCCAGATAGCCCCAACGGCCGTATCGCCATCGTTAGGTACAAGAGCAATGGTTTCTCCGAATGTGGGGGCGAAGGATAGGGGATTGACCAAATATCTCTTGATTTCCTCAAAGGCCTCCCCCGACACTTCCAAAGCCCAATCTATGCTTGCGGTCTTCTTCATCGCCTCCGAAAATCGGCTCACACATAGTAGTTAATTGATTAATGAATCGGCCGATGTACCGTAACCGTCCCATGAATCCCTTAACTTCCTTCTTCGTACGTGGTGGCCTCATCTCCATGATAGCTTGAATCTTCCTTGGATCTGCCTCAATCCCGCGTTCGGTGACCATGTAACCCAGGACCTTTCCTCGAACAACCCCAAATGTACACTTGGCAGGATTCAGACGCATGGAGTGCTCGCGCAGCCTGTCAAAGAACTTCCTCAAGTCAATAAAGTGCTGACCGTCTGACCCTTTGGAATGAATGATCATATCGTCGACATACACCTCAATCTCCTTATGGATCATGTCATGGAATAATGCTGTGACCGCTCTCTGGTATGTAGCCCCTGCATTTTTCAATCCGAATGGCATTACAAAGGTAACAAGTATGTTCCCCATGGTGTAGTGAAGGCCGTCTTCTCCCGGGTCCGCCTCACCATCTTGATCTGATTATAACCCGCAAAACCATCTACAAAGGACTTGACCTCGTAGTTAGCAGTGGCATCTACTAACATGTCGATGTTGGGCAGCGGGAAGTCATCCTTTGGGCTAGCTTTGTTGAGATCACGGAAGTCAACACAAACTCTAACCTTGCCGTTCGATTTACTGACTGTCACAATGTTGGATAACCACGTCGGGTACTCAATAACTCTGATAAAACCTACTCGGAGGAGCTTTTCTATCTCTTCTTTGACTTGCAGAGACCACTCTGGCTTGATGCGGCGCAATTTCTGCTTGACAGGCTTGGTGTCTGGTGCTAGCGGTATTCTATGCTCCACTATTGAGTTATCCAGCCCCGGCATATCTTTATATGACCATGCGAACACATCCGAGTATTCCTTGAGCAGCTCGATCAAAGCTTCCCTTTCAGTCCCTTCGAAGAAGCTTCCGATTTGCGTCTCTCTCGGCTCCTCTTCCGTTCCCAAATTAATACATGCTAACACCTCATCGGCAGCTTGGGCTCGACCTTCCCTTTGATTAATAACTTGCTCAGAAATTTCTTTAATGTATTCGTTGTTTAGTGTGTCTGCTTCTTCTAATGAATCATTATTAACTAGGTTAATTTGATTAAGTTGAGCATTATTTTTAGTTAATTTATCATTTAGAAGATTGGCTATGAGGGGATACTCAGAAAGATCTAGTTTTTCATTCATAGCGAAAGGGAAAACAACATTTGCAACTAAGTCATAGTCCTCTGACGTGAGGTCATCAGACTTAGAGGAAGACTCAAACTCAAAAGAAAACACATCTGACTCAAACAAAACAGATGACTCCGAAGAAACAGAGGACTTGGGGGAACCAACGGGAGACTCGACAGGAGGAGGCATCAGTCCCAGCTCTTCAACCATGTATTCCTTCGTGGCTACGGGTCCGCCAAATACGCACCAATTCTTCAGCTTTCCAACCATGGGTGTCACCAACATCCTTGGATCAACATTGTCTGTCTGCTCTCCTCCAATGACTGCAACCATATCATCTTCTATATTCAGATTCCCCAAATGCTGTAGCAGGGTCTGACCATCCCATTCCTCTGACTCCTCTGAAACTGCTATGTCCTCGACCGACGGCTCATCCAAAGATACCTGCCCTAGCTGATCGGCCAACTCATCCCCATCCTTTATGGTGTACCGGCTCTGGACTGTGACAACCTTGCCTCTCTTTTGACGAGGGTCCATAAGAACTGTCTTCATCTTCGACCTATCGAACTCCGTATCCCTGAAGATTTCGAAACCTTTCTGCAGCTTACCTGTGTGATCGAACCATGGTTCATTAAATTCCATGCAAGAAAATTCCTCGCCTTCCTTGACAAAATAACTGTTGAGGGAAAGGCGGTATGGTCTCATCTCCGGCTTCTCGTAGGGTAGCTTTGCCCTCTTGAGGTACTCAATTCTTTTCTCTTCAGCCCGATCTTCAGGGGTAATAACATAGCCTAAACCGTGCTTGCTGCGATGATCGCAGCTTCCACTGCTTGCGTAGGTCCTTGGAGATGCTCTCCCAGCCCCAGTCCTGGTACAAATCCCATGTTTCTCATCATTCTGACAGCTGGTCGTACTCTGTCCGATGTTTTTGTGAGGTCTACCGCGCAAACCTGTGCCTGTGCTATTAGCTGAAAACCGCTGAACATTGAACTACCCTCTTCATGCTGAATTTGTAGAACCGGCTTTCCCCCAGTGCTTGACCCTTGAGACGTTACCAAATCGCTGTAGATGACTGTCACTTGGTCGCCCGACTGGAATTTCACACACTGATGCAATGAGGAAGGGACTCCATTCATCTGATGCAACCATGGCCTACCCAGCAGCATGGTGAAA
Source organism: Adenophora triphylla var. japonica (assembly GCA_022495995.1). Lineage (NCBI taxonomy): Eukaryota > Viridiplantae > Streptophyta > Magnoliopsida > Asterales > Campanulaceae > Adenophora > Adenophora triphylla. The sequence continues at coordinate 78,576 of JAFEMH010005721.1, forward strand.
GTGGAAGGTATGTCTATGACTTGGAACTCAGCAATCATAGTAGTGGTCCCGCAAGTAAGAGGCAAACTGATTATTCCCAACACTGACCGGCTAGTAGAGTCGTATCCTCGCACGGAATGAACTGAAGGTCTCAAATCTGTAGGACTTAGATCAAGGACGTCCATCATCCTGGAAGGCAGTATGTTCACCGCAGAACCGTTATCAATGAAAATACGTGGCAACCTTTTCCCGTTGACCTCAATAGTAATGTGCAGTGGTTCATTATGATCCGATCCAAACTCCGGCATGTCCAACTCTGAAAACGTGATGATATTCCCAAAGTGTATGTTGCCGATCATCTGCGTTACATCTTCTGGCTTTGTGTCAGACGGTACCAAAGTCGCAGAAGATTCTCGTTCCAACATCATCCCGTGAGCATACGAGGACGTTAGCAAGGACCATAAGGATATATTGGCTTGGGTTAGCTTCAGTTGAGTGAGAATAGGGTCCTCTTTATCGGGATTCACTACTTCGCTTTTCGAACCAAAGACTTTCTTCGCACCTTTATCTTCTGCTTGATACACCCTTCCGGACCTCGTGAGTAGATTAACCCCATTCTTTTCCATGTCGGATACTTCTGCGTGAATTTCGGCCAACGAGAGAGGTTTAGGACTCTCTTCCACATAATCATCATTTAACGAGGCAACTTCTCTGGACAGTTCCTCAAAAGACAAAGATATAACAAGAAAATTCTTTATAAATTGAACTCAAATTACAAACCGACACAATCGCTCTCACTGTCTGTCACAACAGACTCGACTGGATCAGTGAGGTCTTTCTCTACCATAGCAATATCACTACCAACTATCTTACTAGGATTCTCTATCTTCCCTTCAATGATGAGTTTCTGCACAGCCCTCTTCAAAGCAAAACCAGCATGCTCGGACAAATCTGGCACAAGCAATCCCTTTCTGACAATGGCTGAGAACACCTTCTTTGTTGACAACCCTAGTTTCTCAAAAGCATCTTCCATCTCTACCATACTGATAAAATTACCTTCCACCATGTGGATCCTATTGTTAGGAAGGGGATTCCCCACAACATTCGGAGACTTTGGCTTCTCCACCTTGCCTTGCCGAATCAAGTCTTGCACTAACCGTTTGAACTGAATGCAGTAATCAGTAGTGTGGCCCTTGTACTTGTGGTAGTTGCAATATTTGGAAGCATCTAAGTCTTCTCTTGGGTTTACCGGTTCATAATTCTCAAGTGGCTTGACCAAGCCCTTCTTTACTAGCACTTCGAAAACTTTGCCCATTGGCATTCCAAAATCATCAAACACGTCTCTCTCGCGGTGAACATTGTTATTCCCCCTCATTACAGCTTGAACATCCAAAGCAGCTCCCCCTTGTACATAGTTCACTTGCCCCACTGGCTCTTTCTTTGCCGCAGTGTTGGCGGGAGCTCTATAGCGGAACGAATTATTACTAGCCCCAGTGTCCTTCGGTGGAGTGATCCCGGTGATGCCGCTTTCGTACCGTACTCCCGAATCTACCATTTCCCTAAGATTGGGGAAATAACCATTACCAACTGCTAACTTGTGTCCGGGCAACAAACACTTGTAAAAAATCTGTTTCTGTTCATTCTCCTTGGGCGGATACTGAATTTCGCTCAACTTATCATTCCAACGCTTGTAGAAATCATAAATCGACTCCCCATTCTTTTGAAGCGTGTGCTCCAAATCAGCTCGATTAACTTGCCAATCCATGTTTGCTTGATACTTTTCCGAGAACACTCTACTAACCTTGTCCCAAGTATCCCTTTCCTCCTCGTTCAACTTCAAAAACCAACGGAGAGCAGCCCCTTCCAATGTGCTATGGAACATTCTTGCCATTTGCTCGGGTGTACAGTCTTTAGCCCTCATCGCCAACGTATAGCTGTCTAAATGTGTCTTTGGGCAAGTAACTCCTCCAAACATGGCCATCTTGGGCATCTTAAAATCTTGAGGCAGGGGTGCAACTTTGCTCGGATTAAGCATCTTGATGGGGGACACACCTTGCTTTCCCATTTGCTCGGTCAATGCTTTTACTTGCTCAATCAATGCTAACACAGTCGGGTCTGTAGCAATGTTGGAGTTCTGCATGGCCGGGGTTGAGTAATGGTAGGGAGGTGGAGTAGGTAGGAATATGGTGGCCGGAATAATTGAAGGGTAAAGTGGGAGGGGGTAGGTTAGCAAAGTGGTCCTTGGGTGTGTCGGCAGGAGGTTGATAAGGTCTTTTGGATTTGCTCGAGCTCCCATACATGATTGGTGGTGGAACGTTATTGTAGCTGTTTGGAACGTAGTTGGGTAGAGGGAAGGTAGGTGCATTGGGGTTGGCAGGATTAGGAGCATTGACAGTTTCATCTTCAACATCGACAACTTCATTCCCCATCAAAATAACCTTGTGTCCCCTTTTACTGAGCTCCTCAACAAAATGATCCTTCAGCTCTTGATTGTGGTTCTTCAAAGTGCGATTCTGCTCTTCAAGTTTCTCAACCCTCATGGTCAAACCGGCAAAGTAGGCGTGCAGAGCAGGCGGAATGTCATTGAAGTTGGGGTTGACTGGACCTTCCATTGAAGTGATTGGTGTAGAGCCGGTTGCGAGGCAAAGCGGCGTGCTTGGAGTAGTTGATGGAGGCAAGGTTGTCATTGTTGAATGAAGAACGCGGCCCGACCTTAGCTCGCGGAAGCATCGAGAAAAGACTCGGCTTTAGGAGAGGGGTTGACTCAATGCAGTGTACTAGCTTGAATTTTTTATTTACAAAAGCTTGGTTTCTTTTAGACCTACTAGGGTTGGAAGGGATACCCCTTTTTCGCAACTAACTAAATATCCTAAAGTGGTGGATCCTAATGACTAACCTTCTCGTATAGACACTTAATATGATTTTTATGAAAAGTACCACAAACCCATGATAGGCCAAGATCTTTTAACAATATATCACTCAACCTTACATAGCACGTCCTCTTAAAAGGAAATCAATTTTTTAGTGCCTTTAATCTCTCGATAGATCTTGACTTATCATTGGTTCGTAGCGACTTAACATAAAGACCTTATTTATTGTCTACATAAAAAAGCTAGTCAAACCAACCGGTCACATGGAGTGTATTCCTAGTAAAGTGGGTGACACAAGGGTTAGGTTTCAGGCTCCCACCGTGCGGCGAAGCGCACTGATGAGTGGATGGCCAAGTGAGACTCGGAAGGGAGGCGACATGATCACCACACTTCCCGCACTTTGGCTTCTCCGATGGGTTAAAGGGTGTCTGTGCAGTGTGACACGGACTCTAGTGGTGGTGTGAGGTAAAAAGTCTAATTCTTTTTAAGGAAAAAAGAAAAGGATTTATTTTTATTTACATGAGATGCATGCATGCAATGCAACAGTTAAAAATAGAAGGAAAAGAAAAAGGCGAAGTAAATACAACACCATACAAGAAAATGAAAGTCGACCCACTTAGTTTGAAAAGATTTCAAAACAAATTCCCAGCCAGAAGTCGCCACTGTGAATACCCCGTCCCGATGCAACGCGCATTCGGAAGTTTGAAATAAATAATCATATAAATGTCGGATCGAAATGGGATATTCATTTAGTGACACTCGCTTTAAACCATATTAAAATATTAGTTTAATTTTGAGAGTCGCCACGCCACTTTGATATAGCCCAAAGCTTTGAAAAAAGGCTAAACAGTTAATTGGGTTCGGGGGTCAAGTTACAACAGAAGAAGAAACGCTATCACTCCTATTGCCCGACGGATCGGTCTTTCTAGCATGTGGGGTGTTGGTTGTGTGCGGTGTTTACAGGAATAGATAGAAGAAACGGGATCATGCATAAGGAGGAGGGGAGAGAAAGAATTAATTAATGATCACACCCTAGAACCTTTAAGTTAGGCCCTCGGAAGGTGCACTAATCAACGTTCATCCTTGGGGGATTGTTGATCATGGGACAATTATTACTAAGGTGGAAAGTAAGAAATAGTTCCTAGATCCATTGGGTTTTCTTGGGCGAAACCTTAGATCATCCTCGGCTATAGCATATTTAAATATATTAAAACAGTCCTAAATCTAGCATAAAGGAACAATTATAATAAGCATGCAAATATAATAAGACAATAATAATAAGGAACAAACATATTAAAAAGAGTCTTACCAATCGTAGCAAGACTTTGGGGTCGAATCTAGGGCGATTCGAAGAGAGTAGGAAGAACTGTGGGTAAAACAAGAGTAGTCTCGTTTCTCCCGAGTGAATTGTGTGTTGAAATTGGGGAGCCGGGCACACTTATTTATAGTGCTTCGGTACTTGGGCTGGGCCAGCTGAAGGTTCGATCGGCCTTAAAGTAAAGGGTCGATCGGCACAGAACAAAGGGTCGATCGGCACAAGGATGCTATGTTCGATCGGCACAATAATAAAGGGTCGATCGGCCATTCAATAGGGAAAGGGCCGATCGGCACTTTGATCTGGCGTACTTTCCACGCATGCGATGACGGCGGAGGTACGGACGAAGGGAAGGGTTTTTAGGGTTTCTTTAATATTAAACCGGGCCCAAGTATTTTAAATACCTTTTTTCCGGACCGGGTACTAACCGAATGATAATCTTAGAGAATTTGAGTATTTGTAAACAAGTTATTGTCAATTTTCATCTTTAGAGGCTCTTATTGGACAAGTGAGAATATTGATGCTTATTGGGTAAGAGAAATATGGGATGGTTGTTACAATTCAAGTCAAAGTTCAGCCTTAATTTGAAGTAGTTGTACAAAAGAAAATCATTCAACAACAAGCATTAAGTGCTTGTTAATGCTTGTTGCTATCAAACACCACTTTAGTCTGTGGAGGAAGCAACTTGAGGATTCTTTGACCTTGGCTAGTTACAACATCAATGAAAAACTCCTTAGAGATTTCAGATATTTGGCAAGTTTTTTTATGGGGAAGTCATAACACTTGATGTGTGCCAACATGACACTGTCTCACTATGAAAAGCAAGATTATTCAAAAGTTAGATGACTCAGTTTGTTATGGGTTAACTATAAAATAAGGCCTAAAGTCTCATAGCATGTCCCTATTGGGGCCTGATTTTTCAATTTTAACAATTTAGGGTATAAAGTGTCAAAATTTGCCCGATTTAAGGCTTTTGACGAAATATGCTAGAACCCCCAATTAAGTCGTCACTTGGCATGCACGTGTAACTGTAAGTACCCCAATCTGGATCACTCCTCATCCGACATAAAGAAAACACTGCAGACTCACACAAACATGATCTCGAACACCCGTAGCCTTCAAAAACCCCAAAAACCACCAATCAAACCAAGGGGGGTGCCTTTCTGGGATAAAAAAGTACAAAAGGACTTTTAGAGAATTTTGGAAAAATTGGAAAAGCATAGCATGTCCGTGCGGACCACTTTGCTTCCCAGACATAATTATTGCAAAATCCCCTTAAAGTCCAAAATATTCCCTTAAATCAAGGAAAACCAAAAAACTGGTAATGGCTGACAGTGTTGCGCAACACACTTAGCCAGAATCTGGACCCTATAAATAGAGGGCTCCCCCCTCATAATTTTCACACCTCCCTCTTCTCTCCTCTCTCCTAGCCTTTAGGCAGCCCCTCTAAGACCCTTCGGGGCAATCCCGGTCCCTTTCGGTTCCCTCTGGAGCATTCTGAGGCCCCTCGTGGTACTCCGAAGCTCTGCCGAGCCCTACCGAGACGCTTCCGATCTGCCCTGAGGCACTCCCGAAGCATTCCGAAGCCTTGCCGATCCATCTCGAAGCCCTTCCAATCTATCCTGAGGCATTCCGGTCCATCCCGAGGTGTCCCGGCCCTTTCCGAGCACAACCGACGATCGCGACGCACGCCGGAGCTCTGCCCGAACGCAACTGACAATCCCGACGCACGACGAACCTCTGCCTGAGTCCAGTCAACGATCCCTGCGATCCCAACGCACAACGAAACTCTGCTCGAGTACACACCTGACAATCCCGAGGCACGCCGAAGCTCTGTCCACAGACACCGGCACGTCCCGAAACAATTCCGGTCCGTCCCGAAACACTATTCAACACTCAAACACTATTCCCCAGCGGAAGACAGACACGAACCAACATTGGTAAGGCTTCCTTCCATTTCAATACATTTCAATACATAGCGTACGATGTAGACATTATATACAGCATGCATTTTTAAAAGCACATATACACACATACACACACACACACACAACTTTTAAAGAAAGAAGAGGTACCGAAAGACTCGTTTTTACGAGGCGACTCGGGTGCGCATTTACTATGCCCTTCCCGAGTCGTAACCTGACCTCCGAACTCAAAAACCTCATCACACAACAACAGTTTTTAAACTAAGCCTTTTTTCAATGTTTTGGGCTAAATCAAAATGGCGTGGCGACTCTACGAACAAAAACGCAGCGAGACACCTCCTCTCCGACTACAAAACAGCGAGATGCCGGGGCTCGCGCGTGAGCTGGATCCGGATAATTTCAGTAACTTAATGGAGGGTAATCCAGTAGTGGGGTAAGACCAAAAATAACAAGATGTTGAGATTTTTAGGTCCTTAATTAATAAAACCTAAATTTAGACCCCAAATTAGATAGAGTACATCGTAGTTCGGGCCCCAAACCCTAAACCCTAAACCCTAAACCCTAAGCTCCAAACCCTAAACCCTAAGCTCCAAACCCTAAACCCTAAACCCTAAGCTCCAAACCCTAAACCCTAAACCCTAAACCCTAAACCCTAAGCTCCAAACCCTAAGCTCCAAACCCTAAACCCTAAACCCTAAACCCTAAACCCTAAACCCTAAACCCTAAACCCTAAACCCTAAACCCTAAACCCTAAGCTCCAAACCCTAAACCCTAAGCTCCAAACCCTAAACCCTAAGCTCCAAACCCTAAACCCTAAACCCTAAACCCTAAACCCTAAACCCAAAATCCTAAACCCTAAACCCTAAACCCTAAACCCTAAACCCTAAATGTATAGTGTATAGTGTATAGTGTAAAGGGTATAGGGTATAGGGTATAGGGTATAGGGTATAGGGTATATGGTATAGGGTATAGTATATAGTGTATAGGGTATAGGATATAGGGTATAGTATATAGTGTATATTGTATAGTGTATAGAGTATAGGGTTTAGGGATATAGGGTATAGTGTATAGGGTATAGGGTATAGTGTATAGGGTATAGGGTATAGGGTATAATGTATAGTGTATAGTGTACGTATATATAGGGTATTAGGTTTAGGGTTTAGAATTTATTTATTTTTTAAAAAATAATATTTATTGACTCATATTTATTTTTTTGAGAGTAATTTAAAATAACTTTCATATTTTATATAAATAAAAATAATGATATTTATTAAATTAAAATTAATAAATATTTATTATTTATTTATTTTTTCAAAAATATAATAAAACAATTATATTTATTAATAATAGCGGCGGAAATTTCCGTCATTTGAATTCATCGGCGGCGGAAATTTCCGTCGGTGGACGTGCCACGTCATCGATCCGAGAGTGAACGTACGTATAGGTTAGCGTCGGATTTATCAGCAACGGAATATTCCGCCGCTAAATATTAATTATAGCGTCGGAATTTAATTTCCGTCGCTATAATTAATATTTAGCGGCGGAATATTCCGTCGGCGAGGAAATTATAAATACTGATTTTATCCCTCAGAAATCAATTACGCCATTTCCCTCTCTCTCTCTCTTACCGCTTTCTCTCTCTTCCCGCTGCGACCTAGAATAGAAGAAGAAGAAGAAGAAGAAGAAGCAGCAGCAGCTCACGCCGCCGCCGTCCCTCCACCTCTCCGCCGTCTCCGTCCGTCTCGAGCTGTCTAGCCGTCGTCTCCGTCCGTCCGCCTCCTTCCACCGTCTTTCTCTCTCTTCTCTGTACTCAACCAAGGTATTTCGATTCCCCCTCTTAATCTCGATTTCTAGATCTTGTGTTGGATAAATTTGAATGATTTCCAGATGAGTTTGTTATAGATTTCTCAGAAATTATAATTTCTGAGATCAATTTTTATTTTTAATTTTCTGTTTGAGGAAGAAAAAAGCTTAGCCATGGCTATTATATTGATTTATCCTTTTGATTTTGTGCCAAACCTTCTGAAAGATTCATTGTAGTACAACCTTTTTTTTTTTTTTATTTCCCACTTTTTCTGTTTTTGTGGCATTAAATGCGTGTGTGTGTGTGTGTGTGTGTGTTAATGCGTGTGTGTGTGTGTGTGTGTGTGTGTGTGTGTGTTAATCCTTTTTGGGTGTTTGATTTTAAGGTTTTGGTTTCTTCAAGCAGTTTGAAACTTTGAATTGTTATTTATTCTTAATTTTTGATTGAGGTTGTTGCTCTGGGTTTGCCTTCTGGGATTTGGTGGCTTCTGTTTGTAGTATTTATTATCTTTTTTTTTTTGCCAACTTGATTTTGATATTTAGGGTATTTCAAATATCTGTTTGTTGAGTTGTATCCTCTCTGTATTTGTGTATGGGTTGGTTGTGTTTTATGCACTAAAGTTGGATGGGCTTATGGCTCCCACACACACAGACAAGCCCCACCCCCACACAGATTCATAGAGCAAACACCTTTTTTGGATGATGAGTATGAGAAATTCATCGGAAGAATGAACCCGCCACGGTATATATCTCCATCCCGTTACGCCCCCTATCGCTCTTTATTAGAAACACCCCAAATGAACCCCTAGGTGTGGTAATGAACCCCTAGTTGCAGTTCATTTGTCAAATTATTTTTAAAAAGTTCACTTGTCAGATTATTTATAAAAAAATGACTTTATTGTTTGTAAATTGTTTATATCAAGCTATAATTGCACTAATACTAAGTAGTTTTGGCCTTAATCATGGTTATGTGTTTAGGAACAAATAAGAAATAATGTTACCTTTTCCGCCGCTATAATTGATACAGTATATGCTAGTTTAGTAAATACATTATTGTTCTATCTTATCTATCTGTATATGTTGATTGTGGGGTCTAGAAGGTTCTCTAGATATATAAACGGGCTTTTGTTAATTAAAGTAGATTAGTTGGTAAACAAAAATGGAAACTTTAGTTAAAGCACTAATGGCGAGTCGGTCTATCTACCCATGAGAGGCATCCATGTTGTTTGATTGAAGCCTTCAAGTATACTTGCATATAAGAGAGGTGTGTGTGTACGAAAGCCAAGACTATTAGGACAATTTATTTTTTGTTGAAAGAAGCTGAAATGTATGAAGTGCGGCTCAGTAGTAGAAATGATTACAAATTGGAAATTCAGTATGTGGTTTCATTATCCAAGTGTAGAAGTGGTTAAGCATATGTGGTTTCATTATCCAAGTGTAGAAGTGATTAATCCTAGTTTGTTACATATTTAGTAATATTAACGAATAGAAGAAAACATATGTTAGTAATATTAACGAATAGAAGAAAACATATGCCACTATAAAGAAAACGATAAATAACCGTACTCATAATCAAATATGTAACATGTTATATTTAGTAAACATAACATGTTACATATTTAGTAAACATAACATGTTATATTTAGTAAACATAACATGTTACATATGGAGTGGAAAATTTCAAGTTTTTGCACAAGCATTAGGTCCAAAGATTGAAACTTTGAAAGTAGATTTAGCAATTAATCGAGAAAACAAGAAAATCCCCAACTTCGGTTTGTAGAAGATACAAAAGCTGGAGTTGGGGATTTTCTTGTTTTGATTAATTATAATAGTAAATCTACTTTTAAAGTTTCAATCTTTGGGCCAAATGCTTGTGCAAAAGACTTGATATTTTTCACTCCAGCTCATTATAATAGTAAATCTACTTTTAAAGTATCAATCTTTAGACGCACCTTAGGGTATTGTGGTTGGTGGTGAACATCTTAAAATATAAATAAGATGAGAACCTTTCTCACTCACATGACTATCAAAATCCGTCCATCTTTGATCAAACAGTCGAGAACTTGTTTGCTCTGTCTTTCTTGGTCTAAGATGAGATAGGGTTTTGATAGTTGTGGATGAGAACGACTCTCATTTTGTTTATAAATGTTAATTTAATTCATCATTGTAAAATTATATATTTTACAACAAAGAATTAAATATTAATATTTAAAAATATTCACAATAGTAATAATTTAGGTCTATCTAATTTTCAAGTCTTTTAAAGTCGAAAGGGGAGGAAGGGGGGTGAATGTCTCAATAATGTAACATATTCAGCGCATACTACCTTAGTGGTTCTAGATCCCATTTTGGGGCGATTGACGGCATCGCGGACGGTGATGTATATCGCCTACGTTTGAGCGCTGATATCAATCTGGCACCCTAGATGCACCTTATATGAAACAAACTAGGATACGGTTTACGTATCCTAGTAATATTAACTAATAGAAGAAAATATATGCCACATAAAGAAAACGATAAATAACCGTACTCATAATCAAATATGTAACATGTTATATTTAGTAAACATAACATGTTACATATTTAGCATAAACATAACATGTTACATATGCAACAATTAGATAAGTATTTAAATATCTAATTTTCAAGTCTTTTAAAGTCGAAAGGGGAGGAAGGGGGTGAATGTATCAATAATGTAACATATTCAACCGCACACTACCTTAGTGGTTCTAGATCCCATTTTGGGGCGATTGACGGCATCGCGGACGGTGATGTAATATCGCCTACGTTTGGCGCGATATCAATCCACGGCACCCTAGATGTACCTTAGGGTATTGTGGTATAGTGTATAACATCTTAAAATATAAATAAGATGAGAGCCTTTCTCACCCACAACTATCAAAATCCGTTCATCTTTGATCAAGAAAGATAGAGCAAATAAGTTCTTGTCGGTTTGAGCAAAGGATTTTACATTTAATAAGAGTTTTTCCGGTTTATTTGTCCTTTTCTCTCTAAGGATCTCAAACATCACGGCCATGTTCTTGTCGATGTACTGTTTTACTCTTGGCTGGTGTTATACGGTCACAAGTAAAAACAAGATAACGGTATAACACCGGTGAAGAGAAAACAAAACTTTCCTCCATTTTTAATCTCCACCTTCCATTTACTCGAGATCTGATTGCGAGAATCTTCCTCGGGAGCTTGAAAGGCTGGCGGTGTTGCCCTCAATCTCACGGTTGCTTCGCATGTGCAGCCGTGAGATTGGCTGAACCGGCCGCCAAGCTCATGAGGAAGATTGCAATCAGATCTTGGGTAAATGGAAGGTGAAGATGAAAAAATTGGTGGAAAAGTTCTGTTTTCTCTTCCTTTGGTGTTATCTTTGTTACTGCTATGTTACTTGTGACATCTAGTGAGAAGTAAGCAAGCTATCAGGTATGGGCTGTGATGTTTGAGATTGCTGGAGAGGAGGATAGTGGCTGGAAAACCTATGATAAACGAGAAAATCCTTTGCTCAAAACAATCAAGCTGTTGTTTGCTCTGTCTTTCTTGGTCTAAAGCTGAATAGGGTTTTGATAGTTGTGGATGTGCGACTCTCATCTTGTTTATAAATGTTAATTTAATTCATCATTGTAAAATTATATATTTTACAACAAAGAATTAAATATTAATATTTAAAATTATTCTGATAGTAATAATTTAGGTCTATTGCAAAAGCCAAAATTTCTTTATTTTCGATTATAAAGCAAGTAGACAAAGTGATATTTGCATTTCATATAATCATGCATTTCGGGATGGGATAGGTTTATCAAACATGCACTTAAGGGCCAGTAGGTGGTTAGGTAGGGACACCATTATCCTTTAGTTTAGTTTGAACTAGAGCTCAAGATTTGTTGATACTAAGAAGCCCATTGACCCCAATTCTAAACCTAATTTTAAATATTAACAATTTACAATTATTCACAATATTAATAGGTAAAAAGTCCCAGCGGCCCCAATTTAAGGCGGCATGGAACATTACAATGGAGAAATTGTTTCCCGAGTATCAATTTCAACAAGACATTCTTGAACTCTCGCGCTTCCACCAAAAACAACACAGGAAACTTATTGACAGGAGGTATAGCATGCCATGCATCTGGTCTCTAAAAGATTGGAAGATTGATTGGGATGCACTCAGGCCTTCGTGCTTTTGGGACTCGGAGCGACATGTGTTCACCCTATCGTACAACGATACTGATGCCAACGATGGAGGATTTTCGAGCACTTGGCGGGTGTGGGTGAGTCGAGGAGCTGTGGCATTTCCTCGAGACAGGACGATCGATTACGGAGCAACTATACGAATTCTTGGGATTATCGGCGGAGGCTGGGTATCGGGCATTGTCGTTGACGATAGATTCATAGACTTGACTCATATAGCCGATTGAGTCGGACCGGCCCAGGTGTTTGATCTATCCACTTCCTTAGATATATTCATGTTGCTCATTACGTGCGCGCACTACTTACGCGGCTACATCGGAGTGTGTCCGGCTACGGCTGTTAGAGATCATCGGGAAGGCGAGAGGTGATCGAGGAGTTGACATCCGACATATTCAATCTGGACGAGGAGCGATGGACATCATTCCACTTTGTTGCTAGCGGAGACATACCACGGCATTGATAGATTAGCCAGGAGGATCCAAGTACGTGGGTTCGGGCGGCCCAGATTACTATCATTGTGGCCGTATGAGAGATTTCGCTTGATCTCGCCACCCTTGCCCGAGAGGGCGACGGCATTACCTTGGGTGGCTGGACAGCGCGAGGATATTGAGGGATGTCAAGCTGCGAGAGTTGGCATAGGAGGTTGGCCTTGGCCCGATATGAGACCGCAAACCCATGTACTATTGGATTCCGGCATGGGGATTGCGGACTATGAGAGATATTCGGGACGGGTCGGTTATTTTCCGACTTAGGGACTACATATATCATCCTTTTGCATTCCATCTCTAGTGAGCGAGACAGTACGGATACCCGCGGCGAGACCATTCGGACTTTGAGAGAGCGATTGACAACTAATACAATGCCGATGATTATGGTGAGCCTCGAGACTACACATTTCTTTGGCGAGCATTTCTAGAGGGCTTTCTTCCGATACGACCACTACTCAGTCGGACTAGAGGTAGCACATTTCGACCACCGAGTATCGACATGGTACGAGGAGCGGCAAGGTCTGTACGGTGATGATAGAGGCTCGGCAGACGAGAGTGTTTTGGGGCGAGACTATTCTTCCAGTAGGACATTAAGAGACATAGAGGCCAAGAGCAACCACGATGAAATCACGCGACATTGCGGCGGATTATGAGAGACGGGAGATTCGGAGGCTGCTTTGAGAAATGATCCCAGTGATAGCTCGCGAGGAGGCCTTGAGGCGGGGAAAGAGCGTGCGAGAGCTACCGGGCGGATTGATCCACCGGCTCACACGATACGAGCGGGACGAGGTCGACCGACTTTTTCAACATACCTAGACCAAAGACCTCCCGGGGACCGAGGCGGAGGAAGAGTAGAGATTCGAGTTCGGGAGCGGGAACGAGTTCCTAGACACTTTAAGAAGACCTGTTAATATATTGTTAAATATGAGTTAGAAGCTTTATATTTATTTTAAGAAGATGCTGTGTTGCTTTTAAGTTTGTAATTCAAATTTAGGGAATGATAATACGTTAATTACTTCTAAGCTGTTAATATATTATGAAATCCAATAGTTATTAACATCCCAATTTTGTTTCATCCGTCGATTAAATTGAGTGTACGTATAATATATGGATTGCAATGCGGGAGTGATGTACGTGCGATGATCGTAGTTGGATGTACAAGCGGAAGTTGCCGAATCATAGCGGTATCAATCCCTGAGTTTTATAGAGGGTTGAAGGGGTTTATTGAATTTGCTCAATCAAATAAAACCGAGTCACATGGATAAGGATGGTAAGATTAGGTGTCCATGCGAAAAGTGTTGTAATGTCAAGTATCTAAGCTTGATCGAGACTCGAAACATCTTTTGCGTAACGGGTTTGAAGTTGGGTACAAACGGTGGACCCGTCATGGTGAGTCGAGATTGCGCACAAATGTTGCGAATAATCCCCCGGGAATATTCATGTACCTCCCGAACCCGAACCTATTATTCAGGACAATGAAGAACCACCTTTGAATATGGAAGATATGGTTAGGGATGCGTAGGTCCTTCCTTCGATTGGTCGAGAGAACCAACAGAAAGAACCCAACCCCTGCAGCCAAGAAATTTATTGATGCTATGGACTTTGCAAAGAGAAGGTCTATCCAGTTGCGAGATCGGTGTGTTGGAGGCCGTGGTGAGCTCCTTAACATAAAGGGCGGATTGCAATATTAGCCGATCCGCTATAATCGTATCATGAAAGCAATTAAGCGGATGTTGCCGAAAGAGAATAAGATGGTTACAAACTTTTATGAGACAAAGAAGTTGGTTGGGCGGATTGGGCTATGTTATGAAAAGATTGATGCGTGTAAGAATGATCGCATGCTATTCTACAAGGAAGATTCACGAGAAGACAGAGTGTTCAATTTGCGGACAAAGTAGATATAAGCCAAATCGGAGGGAGTTCAAAACACAAGAAAATGCAGGAGACCGCATAAAGCAGGTTGCGTTACATGCCGTTTGATTCCAAGACCTGCAACACCTCTACACGTCTAAATCTCTGCAGAGGCAATGCGTTGGCATAAGGAAAGTTTGCGTGAAGAGGGTGTGTTAATTCATCCCAGTGATGGGGAGGCATGGAAACACTTTGATGAGACTTATCCTGACTTTGCGCCAGAAGCAAGAAATATACGGTTATGCATTTTCTCCGATGGTTTCAATCCGTTTGGTCATGGGGCAAAATCTTACTCTTGTTGGCGGTTATAGCCACTTTCTACAATCTTCCGCCCTGGTTGTGTATGAGTGATCCCTACATGTTCTTGTCGTTATTCATCCCCTACCAACAAAACCGGTGCCACAGGAGGAACATTGACGTCTATCTCCGACCTTTGATGGACGAATTGAAGCAGCCTTTAGGAGGATGGGGTCGAAACGTGGGATGCTTTCAAGCGAGAGAATTTCGGCATGAAGGCTGCGTTGATATGGACGTTAATGACTTCCTGCATATGGGATGTTATCGGGTTGGAGCACCCACGGGAAGTTGGCTTTCTCCGTATTGTATGAGTGACACAAAGTCTTTTACGCTCACGCACTCGAAAACCATGTTGGTTCGATTGCCATAGACAATTTCTTAGGAGGACCACCCATTCAGGACCCAGAAGAATGCGTTTAAAAAGAACACGATTGACCATGATGAGGCCCCGATTCATTTAAGTGGTGACATGGTCTATGAGAAGGTATCTATATCGCCCGATCCTCGGTGGGGGAAAAAGTTTTCGAAGACCAAAATACAAGGGTTTGGGACTACCCATAACTGGATCAAGAGGAGTATATTTTGGGAGCTGCCATACTGGAAAACAAATCTCATTCGACATAACCTTGACGTGATGCACATTGAGAAGAATGTATTCGATAATGTTTTTAACACGTTGATGGATTTCAAGAGAACAACTAAAGACAACGAAAAAGCTCGAAAGGACCTTAAGGAAATCTCATGAAGCGCCGGCCTTAGACTTGGTATACGTCAATGGTAAACCGGTTAGACCGATGGCTCAATATGTGCTTACAAAGGAAAAGAAGCTCCTCCTCCCGAAATGGTGAAGGATTTAAGGCTTCCGGATGGTTACGCGTCTAACATTGGTAAGCTGTGTCAATGTAGAGGAGGGAAAGTGCAGGGTTTGAAGAGTCACGATTGCCACGTTTTGCTGGATAGGCTACTTCCAATTGCTCTCGGGGTCTCTTGCCTGACAATATATGGGTGGCGTTAACGAGTTAAGTGAGTTTTTCCGGCGTTAACATCGACCACACCTTGCGTGTTGATCATCACATGAAAAAGCTTGAGGAGAGCATCGTAGTGACCTTGTGCAAACTTGAGAAGATATTTCCTCCTTCATTCTTTGATTCTATGGAGCATTTACCGGTTCACTTGGCATACGAAGCTAGAGTCGGTGGTCCAGTTCAATACAGATGGATGAATCCATTTGAGAGGTAATTGAATTTATTCTATTTCTAAATAATTTGAGCGTTAACAATATACCTTCTTTAACATTATTTATGTTTTAATCTACGAATGACTTTTAGGTATCTAGGCCAATTGAAAAGGAAGATGAGCAATAGGGCCATGGTCGAGGCCTCAATTTAGAGAATTTGTTATCATAGATGAGATTGTTGCCTTTGTCGGAACATATTTTCCTCCCGATGTTGATACGAGATTGACTAGGGTTGGCCGCAATTACGATGGTGGTTTTCCGTCTAAGGGAAACATCTCTCGTATTTTCATCCCCCTTGGGTTCCTCGGCAAACGGGTTGGTACGCGTACGTTAACCGCTAAAGAGTTTGCCGCGGTCGAAACGTATGTTCTTCTTAACTGCGACGAGGTTGGGGAATATATCAAGTAAGTCATTGATGTTATGTTTATGCCTCGTCGATTAAATTATGCATGTTTAATTACCTGCATATGAAATGCCTTGTTTAACCCTATTGCAGAATGTTTGAAGATTTAGCTCAGGATTTATCTCCAGAACTCATCGCAACTAGGACAGAAAGAGAATTTCCAAACTGGCTAAGGAAATATGTAAATATTTCGTTTCATTCAAATTTATTCTATACACTTCTTTAAATATTCAATCTTAAAATTGTATTAAATTGGTTACAATATTGTCTTATATAGATAGCTGAACATCCGGGTGATGCCAAAGCTGCGAGGTTAAGACATTTAGCATCATCTCCGTACTTGAACGTTCATTTATACAACGGTTATTTCGTGAATGGCTATGTGTTTCATACCAAAGCTTACGGGGGATCTAAATTGACGTGGAATAGCGGTGTGAAGCTTAAAGGAAACCTTGATTATTATGGCATCCTGAAAGAAGTAGTCGAGGTGGAGTATTTGGGTAGAAACAGTGTTGTCTTGTTCAATTGTGATTGGCGGGATGCTGTGCGAGGTGTTAAGAAGCACGCCATATTTGACCTCGTCGATGTAAAGGACTCGTCCAGACATAATGGCTAGGGCTGTACAAAAAATCCGAGGAACCGGACCGGACCAGTGAAACCGGACTGGACCAGTAAAAACCGGACCGAAAAAATAGTATTGGTCCGGTCCTGGTTCCAAATTTTTATGGAACCGATTATTTGGTCGATCTGGTTTTGAAAAAATATACGCGGTCCTGGACCGGAACCGGATCGGACCGAATATATATATATATATATATATATATATATATATATATATATATAAAATTAACTTTGTTGGTCTTCATGAAGGACTCTTGTCATTTTCTCGGAGTTATTGCAACAAAAGACTTGGTATGCATGAAAAACCTTGTGAAAGAAATTAAGTTGCAATTTAAATCTTCGTCTACTTAGTCTGTAAAAATAAGTTTTAAAAGTTCACTTACACCCCCCTAACTTATTTCAATTTGTAACGTTTTCAATAATATTTTTAATTCCAAAATGAATATCATATCGTAGATTTTGTTATTGTAAAAAAAATATATTATATTGTAATTAATTGTTGATTTTGTTATTGTAATATTGTTCAACAATTTGATTTTTAAATATGCTTTTACTTGTAGATTTGTTATTGTAAAAAATTATATTATATTGTAATTTGTAGAACCGGTGGAACCGGACCGGAACCGGACCATTGGAACCGGACCGATGGGACCGGTCCTATAATATAATGGTCCGGTCCTGATCCTAAATTTTTACAGAACCGAAGTATTTGGTCCGGTCCTGATTTTCTAAAATTTTGACAAAAACCGGACCAACCCGGACCGTGAACACCCCTAATAATGGCGACGACGTCTTCATCTTAGCATCTCAAGCACAACAGGTATACATGACTCCCTACCCTCGTCCGCGATCCGACGAATGGTGGGCTGTCTGGATGACCAAGGCTAGAAGCATGATTGACAACCTACCCTCGTCGACAACTACAGAGTCGTCATTAGAAACACCCTATCAAGAGGATGAAATGCCAGTGCCACCTAACGTTTCATCAGCTAATCATCCATTAGATGATGTCACTCATATTCCTCAAAATGTTGATGAACCCGAGGAGGATATCTTACCAGTGAATTTGCCAACTCCTCCGCCTCGTTCAGGTCATCTCGCGCACATTGATATTGATGAATCAGAGGAAGAGGAAGAGGAAGAGGAAGAGGAAGAGGTAGAGGAAGAGGAACCAGAGTTTGATTCATCAGAGTCCGAAGACGAAGATGAAGAACTCGAGTTTTGTAGTAATTCAGAGTCCAGTGATGATGATGGGGACGAAGATTAATATAATAGTTTAAACTTTAAAATTGTATTGTGAATGCTTTAGATTATTAGAACTTTAAAGTTTTATATGTATTGTGAATGCTTTAGATTATTAGAACTTTAAAGTTTCATATGTATTGTGAATGCTTTAGATTATTTTTAATATCCGTCGTTTTATATATATTGTGAATGCTTTAGATTATTAGAACTTTAAAGTTTTATATGTATTGTGAATGCTTTATATTATTAATAGTTTAAAGTTTTATATGTATTGTGAATGCTTTAGATTATTAGAACTTTAAAGTTTTAGAAGTATTGTGAATATATTGTTTCCTATTGTTAAAGTTGTATATTTTAATATTTTTACTGTAATACAGATATGAGTTCTAATAGAAAGGGTAAGGGTAAGCTTAAGACTAAGCCCATCTACACATTGATTCTTGGACGCAACCGTCCCGATCCGTGCATCGATGATGTCGACCCTTCACGCAGCAGTACTAGCTCCACCTCTAGGGCCGGTACTCGGACTGCACCGTCGATTCTGATGGGAGGATATTTGTCCGGATATCATCGTATTATGACCAGTAAGTAACTCTTCATTAATTTGATATAAGTTGGTTCCTTTTTGTTTTATATATAATTCAATATTTAAGTTAAAATGTTATTGTATAAATATACTTGGCAGGTTTGTAGGTGGATACCCCACCACAGGGACTAAGATCGGGCAATACTGGCGGTCTCGGAAAATGACCGAGTATTGGCCCAACTGGAAATCATTGCCACCGAGGCAGAAGGAGGATGCG
The DNA here is from genome assembly GCA_022495995.1 of Adenophora triphylla var. japonica. Classification (NCBI taxonomy): domain Eukaryota; kingdom Viridiplantae; phylum Streptophyta; class Magnoliopsida; order Asterales; family Campanulaceae; genus Adenophora; species Adenophora triphylla. Next base: position 97,667 of record JAFEMH010005721.1, read on the forward strand.
TGGGAGGAGTTTAAGGTAATGTGTTAATAGTTTTTATTTAAAACTTAAATGTTAGTTTGTTATTAAAATGTTATAATTAATAATGATTATACTCTTTTAGTTTTGTAATGTTATCATTATATGTTGTAGGCTAAATATTATTGGGCGCCAGAAATCGACGAGACGATGGCTAGATATGTTTTTGATCGGCAGGCTCACAAGCTATTTACGAATTTTATTTGTAACATATTTATCTATCCTTAATTAGTTTAATTAACAATGATTATACTCTTTTAATTTTATAATGCCATCATTATATGTTTACGAGATATTCATATTTTTTATAGGTACCACAAAGAGAACTCATTATACTAATCGGCTCGCGATAGGACACGGCCCTCGACACCTACTTGGATGACCGAGGAGGTGTTTGGTCAATTTTGCGAATATTGGGGGTCGGATGCGGCGAAGGCTATATCCGAATGTGCTAAGGCCAATAGAGCAGGCTCCTGGGTCGGCGGCGTTGCATACCTGGGGGGACGATCCCGGTCGCCGAGCATCACGACCGCATGGTATGTATGTTAGTTTAAATGTAGTAGTGTATGCTTTAAATAGATTTATGTACGTATGTTAGTCGGGAGCCATGTTGATGCTATGAAATCCATGGTTTTAGTGTAAATGTAGTGTATGCATGCTTTTAAATCAGCTTTAAATGTTGCATTTATACAATTTCAAAGTAATAATCTCGCTTATTTTATTTATAGGAAAGGGAGCATGGTCCGAATATCGCTTTGTGGATGTTTATGCTAGCACCCATATTCGGACTTCTACAGCCGCCCGATCAACCTCCGCAATGGGTTGACGATCGCTCCGCTAATGCCTTTGTAAGTAAACTATCATTAAATGACTTGATTTTGAATATGTAAATTTATTTATGCCCCTTACATTGTTTATATGATTATAATTGTTTGTTTTATTTTGACAGCCGCATATCAAGCCGCCGTTGTTCCCGAAGGAACGCCTCCGCGAGCCCGTCCCCTTCGTTCTCGATGTTTGGCACGAGGTCACCTCTGAGGGACTTCCAAAGAGAGGAGCCCGAGTGTTAGGGATGGGGGATTACGGGCGGTAATGCCCGTCGACCATCCGTCGGCGAAATGTTGGCCTGCCCACCTTTCATGATCCGAGGGTCGACACTCTGGAGGCTGCGTTGGAGGAGGAGAGACGCGAGCGGGCAAAGGTTGCGGAGGCTCATGCGGAGACTCAAAGACAATTGGCGCTATTGATGGCTCATATCGGCCAGACTTCCGGGGTAATACCCGGCGCCCCGAGTTGATTACGGACTATTTTAGACTTGTTTGTACTATTTTTACTCGTTTGTAAACATTTGAGACATTTGATACCCGCGGGAGCCCCTCCCCGCCCTCTCCCCCTCCCCCTCTCCCCCTCCCCGCCCTCTCCCCCTCTCCCCCTCCCCCCTCCCCCGCCCTCTCCCCCGCCCTCTCCCCCTCCCCCTCTCCCCTCTCCCCTCCCGATTTGGTACGGTGATATTTAGATTTATTTGGTACGTTGATTTTTGATTTTTAGTTTTTATAGTTTTAGTTTTATAAATTGAAATGTTATATCAGGTACAAAAAATTTTGGTTTATTGATATTTTAAATTATTTTTTTTTAATTTATTTCAGAATCAGCGACGGAAATTCCGTCGCTGAAATTAATTTCAGCGAATTTAATTATTGATTATAGCGGCGGAAATTCCGTCGCAGAAATAAAAATTAATTAAAATAAATTAATTTCAGCGGCGGAATTTTCCGTCTCTGAAATTAATTTATTTTAGTTAATTTTTATTTCAGCGACGGAATTTCCGCCGCTATAATCATTTAATTTTTGATTTCAGCGGCGGAAATTTCCGTCGCTGTAATAAAATTTAAATTAAAATTAAATAATTTCAGCGACGGTAATTTCCGCCGCTGAAATTAATTCATTTTAATTTAATTTTTATTACAGCGACGGAAATTTCCGCCGCTGAAATTAATTTAATTAAATTAATTTAATTTAGCAGCGGAATTTTCCGTCGCTGTAACCATTAATTCACCGGCGGAAATAAATTCCGTCGGTAAAGTAAAAAAATACCGGCGGAAATTGACCCGTTGGAGCACTGCGACGGGTTGGTAGCGGCGGACCACCGACGGAATTATTCCGCCGGTAATTATTTTAAGCGACGGAAATTTAATTTTAGCGGCGGAAATTTCCGTCGCTAAATGACCTTTTTCTGGTAGTGTTTGCTGAATTTTTTTTTTTTGAAACAACGTATCCATTCATGAAGAAATGCTTGATCGAATCAACAGAAGTGTGCGGCCGCTCCACTTGGTTGATTCCATTTAGTTCATCCGCTCTTGAATGCACGGCCGCTCCAATATTTGGTGCACGGCCCCTGGATGACCACCGCAAATGCCTTCGTGGACTTCAGCTAAGAGATTTTCTGTTTCCTTAGGATAGATACACCTCAACAGGGGCTTTATGAATGATCTTCTGTATATAATTTCGTTCATCACTGTGAACCTTACTGATTTCTTCTTAACGAGCCTGGCATGTGCTTCATCTTCCGGGAGTTGGTTCTTGTCAATGAAGTCCCTGTAGTCATCTATCCAACATCTCTCCTCATCATCTAGGAGCATTACTTGTAGTCTCTCGTAGGTATGTTTTTCAGCAAAGACTACGAGTGGGTTAGAATTAGGATCTGCTACATCAATAGTTGCCAATTTAGATAGAACATCTGCCACTTGATTTTCTTCCCTTCCTATCTGACTTATTTCAAAAACTTCGCTTTTCTGTCATGTCCAGTAGGGGTGTAAATGGTTCAGTTTGGTTAATTTGGACAAATTTAGAGACCAAACCGCTAGTAATCGGTTTGGAGAAATCCCAAACCAAATCGAACCATGGAAATTTTCAAACCGAACCAAACCAAACCACCTCGGTTTGGTTCGGTTCGGTCTCAAACCGAGGTTTCAATAAACTGTTCAAACCGCGGTCCGAATCGGTTTAGGCTTGATCAAGGTCCCGAAACCACAAACCTTTCCACATCTCTTTTTCCTTGGAGCATACTATAGACCTTGTAAACATATTCCAGTCCCAAACAATATTATTATTAGTAGTAACAGGGTAGCCCAAAAAACTTCAGAAAACACAAACAAACTACATGTTTAATAGATGCTTCAAACAACATAATATGAAAATGAAACAGATATTTAAGAATGCAGTGCAACAATCACAAAAGCAACAGAACTCAAGCAAGTCTTTACTGGAATAGCTATTAAAGTCCATATTATATTTGTCTAGAGCCTACATTGGTCAAAATAAAAATTGGTATAATTGTGCAGAAAAATGTTTACTCTATTTTGAATTAGGTTGGTGAATTTGATCTAAGACGTCGTAAATGCAAATTGTAGATACTGGAAAGGTTGACTTGACAAATTACTGAATGAAATAGAAAGAGGTCGGAGAGAGCTTAATTTTGTATAGAAAATTCGTAAATTACCTTTCAATAGCCGAAAATTGGTGAGGCGGAGGAAGAGTGAGGCGGAGGAAGAGTGAGTCATGAAGTCAGAACGAAGGAGAAGGAAGAGGAAGAGTGAGCCGGAGGAAGAGTGGTAGTCTTCGTCGTCGTCGTTGTCAAAGAGAGAGAGAGAGAAGGCGCCGCTAGAAACTGGAAAGAAAGAAAGGAAATGGGAAAGGGATAGGTATTTATATTTTGGAATAGGTGATTAGGTTAGGGTTTGAAAAATCGACGGTGGAAAATAAATCAAAAATAATCAACGGTTAATATAACGGTTTGGCGATTCAGCTCGGTGGTTCGGTTTGGCGGTTCAGCTCGGTGGTTCGGTTTGGCGGTTCAGCTCGGTGGTTCGGTTTGGCGGTTTAGCTCGAAATTGTTCGGTTAGGTTTGGTTTGGAGGAGTGAGACCGCAAACCAAACCGAACCGCATGGTTTATAAATTTTTAGAACCGAGCTGAACCGTTAATCATTAAATACCAAACCAAACCACGTAGTTTGGTTCGGTCGGTCTCAAACCGCGGTTTGAACCGAACCGCTGACACCCCTAATGTCTAGGACCAGGTATTTATATTTTGTAAGTACAGGATGTTGCGTGCTATATTCCCCTTTTATCTGCTTGACTACTAGTTGGGAGTCACAGAAAGCAGCGACTTTGGTTGCTCCATAGAAGGAAGCCAATTCAATCAATGCCAAATATCGGTGGCCTCGTCACTACAAGAAAAAGGACTTTTTGTGACAACATTTTTGGAAGGGCTAAAATTCGGTCTCAAATACCTGTTTTTGGGAAGACTAGAATATCTCGTGCCAAATACTTTAGTATTTGGCACTCTTCTACCCTCGCCCTCTCAAATGCTTAGTAATTGGCACTCTTTTTTCAATGCCCTCCCAAATACTCCCTCCGTCCATTTACATGGTTCCTGCCATCAGTTTTCACGTAAATTAAGGAGGAAATATTATATGGAAAGTGTTGTGAGTGTGTAAATAAAATAGGAGAGAGAATGAGTGGAGGGAATAGTAAATTATAATGGTGTTGTGAGTATTAAAATAATGTAGGAGAGAGAATGAGTGGAGGGAATAAGAAAGATTCTTTTCCATTTTAGGTAAAACAAAGTGTGAACCATGTAAATGGACGCCCAAAATAGAAAGTGTGAACCATGTAAATGGACGGAGGGAGTATAAGTTTTTTAGGACACTTTTAACTTCTACATGTACTAATTATTGTGATATTATTTTAAAATTTTCTCATTACAATTTTTCCCGCTAATGATTCCCTCCAAGATTTTAGAGATATGTTGAAAGTTTCACCGAAACTCTCTCTCTTCGTGTGGCTAGTAGGTCGTTACACGAACCGAGCCGCTCGAGCTCAGCTCGGGCTCGGCTCAAAAAGCTCGAGTTCGAGTGGGCTCGAGGTGAACTCGAGCTCGAGCTCGAACCGATTTTCAAGCTCGTCGCTTTTTCGAGCCGGCTCGTGTTCGCTCGTATGTTCGACGAGCCTCGTTCGAGATTGACTCGTTTGAGCTCGACTCGGCCTCGGATCGTTAAAAGCTCGAATAAATTTTAGTATATATATATATATATATATATATATATATATATATATATATATATATATATATATATATATATATATATATATATATATATAAGTCGAAGCTCGCTCGACTCGTTAAAAGCTCGTTTGATTTCGCATTTTTTCAAAAAATAAGTCGGCTCGAGCTCGGCCGTTAAAACTCGAGTTCGAGCACTCATGGCCTTCGCGAAGCTCGAAACTTGATTCGAGCCGAGTTCGAACACGCATTCGAGCTCGAGCTCGAGAAAAGCTCGAGCTCGATATTTTTTATTCGAGCTCGAGCTCGAAACTTCAAAGCTCGGCTCGGCTCGGCTCGGCTCGGCTCGGCTCGGCCCTAGTGGCTAGGTCGTCCAATTTGTGGGTGCTATCTAGGTTAGACGGCTTTGGGGATTGATTCCCTTTGAAATTTTTTGCATCTCTCTCGCGATTGATTCCCTCCGCGATTGATTCCCGTGCCAATTTTTCCTCTGCGACTGAACGGAGGGAGTAGTCTTCGATTGAAATTTCTGTCTGCTAGGTCGTCTGCGATTGATTCCCGTGCTATCTAGGTTCGACGGCTTTGGGGATTCCGAAGGTAAGCATCTCTCTCGCTTGCTTTCTGTCTCTCTCACGCCTACTCCATGCATCTCTCTAATTCTATGTATTCGATCGTTATTTCCTTTGCTCTCTGTCAGTCTGCTATGTACGCTAACATAGTATCAAGAGCTATTGGCGATCCAACTCTACCTCGCAATTGATCGATTTAAACCTTAATAGGTGAGTACTTGTTATTTTCGAAAGGTTCATTCATGCCTTTATGTTAAGGCAATTCAGCAATTAGGGGTTAGGGTTTAAATTTCTTGATTCAAATTTCGTAGTTCTTGTTTCTTGTTTTGATTGTTATGGTGCTTGGAAGGTGAATTTTTTGATTTTATAGTCTGTTTTGGGTTGTTGGATTGTTTATTTGTTCACATTGACCGGGGGTAATGACTCATTACAAGCTATTAGTGTTCGTTTGGATGGGAATAATTATACTTATTGGAGTTATGTAATGCGAATTTTTTTGAAAGGGAAACAAATTCGCATAGCCTAGATTTATTCTTAATGACCATAAAATCAATCTCCTCTACAGGCTGGTACGCTGATGTTTGTTGGTGTATTAGCTAATAGAACCACACTCTCTACTAATCTTGTTAAAAACTTTATCGTTCATTCGCTGACATAGCCCGGGAGGATGCAAAAGAATCAACTGATTTGCAACTGTTTCGTCTCTCAATCATTGCCTTGATCAACATTGTTCAGGTAAACTTATACGCTGCGAGTTAAAATTGGAAGTAACAGTAAAAAGAACTGCTGCAAGTAGCAATGATTTTGAATGCACGAACTCGTTAATGCTTTCCATGTCATCTGAAAATTAGGCAATAATGGGTAGGACATGAATTAGCTAATGAACTTACTATGTTCTGTGGTGATTCTTCCACGTTATCGTCCTCTCTTTTCTTTTTCTTCATCTTTTTATTTTATTTTAAAAGAGTCTATGTTTCAGTAGCTAATAACTTCATTTAGGTTAAATATCTTGCCAATTGACATATACTAGAGTAAGGTTGTAACATAGTGCCTATCTGTTCTCTTTTGCCCTCCTAATATCAAGCAGGATCTTGTTAGTTCTATTCCATTGAATTATAGCTTGTTAGTTGATTTTACTGATATATGGGGTAGGAGGCTCTTGCAATCTCTCCGTGCCCTCACACACTTTAAAGAAGGGCCATGTTTTGCCATGAATTAGTACACCTTCACGATCAATCACTTGCACAGCTGCTTAATAAGAATTGATAGTATTACTAAACAATTTTAATATATTCACAGACTCACTGTAATCATATTAGCTTCTTTTTTGGTTGTCAAGTTTTCTGCTATGTTATTTACTAAATATGTGAGCTTAGTTTGTTCTTGTGATGATATCCAGAGGATAATTTACTGACTTTGTTGTTACTGCTAATTTTACTAGTTACGATAGTGTTATCCAAAAAGGCTGTTGATATCTTAAAGGAGATCAGGTACTCTTCGATGGCACTTGTTTAATGTACATGTCACAGAAATTGTATATTATTTGGATTTACACTTACAACTTCTTTTTGATTTTTGTGCATTTTTATGCTTAATTTCAGAGACCTTACAGGGGTTCTTGCTGAACTAACTAAAGAGTTCAATATTGATAAATTTCTTTCGGTATTTCTGGAATCTCTTCTCGAGTACAGGTCGGAAATATTATTTTTGCATTTAAGTAATGTTTTTTCCTTCCTGTGTTCGCCAACTGAGTGATCTACATTCACTGTCTTGATGATGATCTGTATCTTCAAACTTTATTATCAATAGTGGAGTCGATTCCTGTGAGAGGCTTAATCAGTCACCTAGTTATGAAGCTCCTTTCTTCATCCACATCAAAGAAAGAGAATGAAAGGCTTTCATCTGAATCAGGTTTGTTCTGTTCAGACTACTTGCCTTGCTTTCAGCGAAGTTACCATACCCTCAATTCCAGCTCTTTCTAGGCAGCTGACCCTATATCTTGAAACAGCGGAGGTACGAATATTGTACTGTTTCATTAATGCTGCAATAAGATAAGAGTTCCTTACCCTCCCCTCTCTGATTATCAGGTTGCTTTGTAGGCTGGCCTAATTTCTCATTCGGATGGACTGTTAGATTCAGCAGTCTACAGCTTGCAAAATGTTGACTCGGTGGATGGTAAGCCTAAACATTATTGCACAAGGAAACATTTTTTACGGAAGTATTGGCTGGCCTAATTTCTCATTCTTAATCATGGATTTATATATGTTAGCTTGTCACCGGTCAGGAAATATTCATTTGCTTTTCTTATTTTTTGTTTCCCATGTGATACAACATTATTAATCCTTTGTACTTTATTATTTTGAAGATTTGCCAGCTTCCATCGTTGTGCTATGACAACGACTGGCCGATGCAAAAGGTGTTCATTTTCCCTCTCTTTTTTCCTTTCTACATGAATCGATTGTGATTTATCAGCTTTCACTTGCCAAATATTTTCTTATGATTGGTATGACAGTACATCTTTACCTACATCACAATTCATTTTCTACTTTTGGCCGCCTTATTACCGTGTTTGTTAACAGACCATATTATTGTTTCAACCGTCAGTTATATATCTGATCCTACCTGAAATCTTGGTTTCCATTTTGTCCCTGTTATGGTTTTTACTTTGTTCCCGGACCATGTGAATACCTTTTCTCATGGCCATTTAGGACCATCGAGTGTTGAAATGTGCCTTGCACATCGACAAACTCGCGGGAATGCCATTTGATTGGCTATATTTCTCTCTATTGAGCCTTTACATTGCATGTGATATATGCCAAACAGCAGTTAGACCATGATATAGGCAAGGTAGATAGCATTCGGGTTTTAGAGATTATTTATGGACATTCAATAGGCATGGAATCCATTTGAACCGACATGACTAAGACAAACGAGGTGGTGAAAAGCGCATTGGTATATAGGGAAATGTGAACTGATCATGTCAAGTTTGTGATCATGTCAATTGGCATAGAATTCATTTGAATTTTTATTTGTCGTATTGCAAGGAATGAGGAACGAGTATGGGGTTTGAGTATGAGTGTTGTTGTCCAACGCACTAATAGAGAAGGATTTTCACAAGCCAGTATACTATCTAAGACTGAGCATATAATCACCCATACTGTTTTGTTATAAATAACTTGGCTGCCATTTTTTCACGATGAGGAATTCAACTTTCCTAAGCTCTCTCTGTATGCATCAAAATAATGGCTCTGGGTCTGTGAGTCATGAATGGTTCTATTCACTTAAAGAATAATTAATTCCAGTTTAGATGTATTGGAAATCTCATAATATTTTGTTGGTTAAACTAAGTACTTATTTGAAATCTCAGAACATTTTGTTGTTTAAAAAAAACATTGTTGTTATGGATCTAATGAAGTGTTATATCGAGTATTATTTTTTGGTAGCCAATATGTTTTGTATTCATTTTTTAATCCGCAGAGATATTCTTCAATTATCATCAAATAAATTGTGATTGTGATGATATGTATTTTATAACGGAAGCTTTGGCGGGTTTTTTTTTCCCGAGTATTATTCTTTGGTAGCCAATAAACATGTTTGATTAAGTTTTGCATTCATTTTTTTAATATGCAGAGAAATTCTCTCATTATCATCTAATAAATAGTGATTGTCATTATATGTTTTGGCTGTTCATGGGGTAGAATATGCATTTGGTGAACATGAACATTCAACTACAGGGATATTTGAAGTTGAGCCAAAAAAGTACCTGGAATTCACATTTAGGAAATAAATGTTGGTAGGACGAACAGACTTGGAACCAATAGAGGTTCATGCATTCAAGGAGAAGTTAGCAGAGGAGTACTCAGGAAGCACTTACAATCTCATCACCAAGAAAACTGCAACCACTTATGTAAGACGTTTGTCTAAGTTTGACCGGAAGCCAATTCCTAGCCGGGTCAACTCGACATGGTAAGAACTTCAACCAGTAAAGATATTGGATTTTTTTCAGGATTTTCTTATAATATTATTAATTATGATACTTAAATCATCTTGACCAATTCTTGACAAATACTGAAGAATCTCAACCTTTAAAACTCCCTCCAACTCGCTTAGAGGGCTAGCTTAGATTTAGGAAACAATTGAAAACAACATGCGAGATATTACTGTGTCTATGATGAAGAACTATCCTTTGCTTTTACGCAAATTTATGGTTGACAAAGCAAAATTACCGTTACTAGTGGAAATGATCACTAGTGGAAATGATCATGTACATGGACCTGGAGCTTTATTCTCCAAAGAGACAGGAGTAGGTGCCTTAATTTAATATATTTTTAGGTGAATGATCAAGATTTGGCCAAGCTCTTATAGTCTTTCTGACTTGTAGGTTTTGAAAAGTCAGTAGAGGAGAACACGAGTACAAAATTAGGCATGCTAATGACTACCTCCGTCCCCAAACGAATGTCCAAAAACTTTTCAAATTCCCTCTTGATCAAGAGAAAATTTGAATTTTTTGGACATTCATTGGGGACAGAGGTAGTAATGCTATTACCTTTTCCTGCTTTGCCTGCCAAAAGGAGCCACTGACATTGAACTGTGAGCAGAATCACTGCAATACTTATTATTTCCACCCTCTTGTTAAGGAGTACCAATCCCTTAACATTGCCCTGTCGTTGTATTTATTTTTTTAGGCTAGTCATTTTTGTTTATTTGTCTCGCTATTTGAGAAGGGTTTGCAAATTTAGTGGGCTTACTTTCCAGGTGTCTTATTTTATCTAATCATTTTGTTTCAGATTGAAATCAGAGAGCAACGGGAGCAACGGCTGAGGTTTGCAGTTACCAGCCCTTCAAGTTCTTTTTCGTACAAAGAGGTATCTTCTTCTTTCTCCTTCAAATTTCCATTTTGAAGCATAGCCAAATTGCTGTATTCAGCAATAGCTTTTATTCCCATAACATCATTGTTGAATGGTGTCCCCGGAAGCGGATACTTGACCCATGCCATAAATCTCTATTTACGCTGTGAGTAACATAGACAATATTCATTGTAACCCTGTAGGGTGGTGGGTGTTCAGTGACGTTCATGATAGAGTTTGATGTTGAATTGTTTTTACAAAAAACTTGGGGTATTTTTTGAATGAATTATTGAGGGTTTAGTTCGAATTTCTCAACCTATGTCCATATGATACTGAATATTGGTTCCTTTTCACTTAGTTCTAGAAGTAAGCTTAGCAGATATAAAAAGTAGGGAACAACAACAGTAAAAGTTCAATCTAAAAGACCGTTGATCCAAACTCACAGAGTACTTTAGATAACCTAATCTTTTTGTATGGAAAAGATCACAAATTGTTTTGTCGGTGAAAGATATTCGCTTGGCTACCTGCAGATAAACCACACCAACTGAAGAGCTCCATCAGTTTTTGGAATTTCAACTGCCAAGACAAGACAGTGGGCACCAGTGTTCAACGATCTTCCAAGATCTTCCTTTTGGACCACAGCATAGGCAGCAAAGCACAGCATCTTTACATGACTTTGTATGAGTATTTTTAAGATAGTTAAATGCAAGTGTTTTTGAAGGGGACATATGTAAATATATGTTTATGGTTTGAGTTACTTGATATGACTTATTTGACTTTATATAAGTATTTTTAAGATAGTTAAATGCAAGTGTTTTTATTTTAATAATTGTGTATATGGTGATCCCTAGATTGATTACGACATAGTATTTTCAGTTGTATTCTTGTATGTGTTTGTGTCAATGGTATTTGGGAGGGACAAAATTGTCCCCAATAGTTTTTGGAAGGGCAATCATAGTCGTGCCAAATGTATTTCGAGAGGCAATCAAACCGTGCCAAATGTATTTGGGATGGCAAACAAAAGCGTGACAAATGTATTTGGAAGGGCAGGAAAAACGGTGCCTAATGTATTTGGAAGGGCAAACAAAACCGTCCCAAATACGTATTTGGGACGGGTCACTAAAAACCGTCCCAAATACTCGTAAATAGGACAGACCTGCTCAACCGTCACCATTTCCGTGCCAAATACTTTTTTGGACGGTTTTGGGTTGTCACAAATGTATTTGGTTGTATTTGGGAGGGAGTCAAAACCGTCTCAAGGCCGTCCCAAATACTTTTTGGGACAGTTTTAACGGTATTTGGGACAGTTTTTGGCCTTCACAAATAACCCTTTTTCTTGTAGTGCGTACTCCGGTTGATTGTTGAAGCAGGGAACTTAAATTTGATTATGTCTTGGATGGTGTGCTCCCCATCAGGACTTGCTATCACAATTCTAGCTTTGCTTCTCTCCTTAGTGGCTGAGCCATCTGTGTATAAGATCCAACAGTTGGATGGGAGCTCGAAGGTCGATTCTTCTCCCTCGGATCTTTTGCGTTTACGGGAGGTGGGGTCGTGCTCGCCTATGAAGGCGGTTTCAACCATGAAATCGACCAGAGGCTGTACTCGGAGCGTCTTCCTAGGTTGGTATGTAATGTCAAACTCAGTGAGTTCAATGGACCAATTAAGGAGACGTCCTGAGCAATCCAACTAAAGCAAGATTTTCCTTAAGGACGCATTAGTATATACAGTGATGGGGTGTGCAGAAAAGTATGCTCGTAGCTTTCGTGTCGCTATGACTAGGGCATATGCTATCTTTTATGCATTGAAGTATCTGCTCTCCACGTCGGATAGTGCCTTGGAGACATAGTAGATAGGTCTCTGTGTGGTTCCTTCATTTCGGACTAGTACCACAGCTATTGCGTTGTCCGTGGCTGCTAGGAAGACACATAGCATTTCTCCAGTAATTGGGCTGCGCAACAAAGGAGGGGATCCCAAGTATTCCTTCAACTGTTTGAATGATTCCGAGCATTCAGGTGTCCAGGAGAAGTTCTTGGCCCCCTTCAAGACTTTGAAGAATGACAGCGATCTTTCAGCGGATTTAGCGATGAATCTTCCAAGTGCAGCTATCCTTCCATTCAGTCTCTGAACCTCCTTGATGTTGGTAGGTTCCTTCATTTCTATTAAGTCTTTGATTTTTTTCTGAATTTGCCTCGATGCCTCTCTGTGATATCATAAAACCGAGGAATTTTCCAGCAGTCACCCCGAACACGCATTTACTTGGGTTTAATTTCATGCTGTTGGCTCGTAGGTTGTTGAAAGTTTCCTCCAAGTCTGGTGTGTGACGTCCATCCTTAGTTTTGATGACCATGTCATCTATGTAGGCCTCCATGTTGCGGCCTATCTGCTCCCCAAAGACTTTGTTGAACATGCCCTGGTAGGTTGCGCTTGCATTCTTGAGCCCGAAAGGCATCATAGTGTAACAATAAATTCCTCCAACTGCCTGGAAAACTGTTTTTTCGATGTCTTCTTCAGCCATTTTTATTTGGTGATAACCAGAATAGGCATCTAGGAAACTGAGCGTTTTATGTCCAGCGATGGAGTCTACCAGCTTGTCAATTTTTGGGAGAGCGTAAATGTCTTTTGGGTAGGCTTTGTTGAGATCTGTGAAGTCTACGCACATTCGCCACTTCCCGTTATGTTTCTTGACCATCACCACGTTGGCCAACCAAACAGGGTATGTTGCTTCCCTGATAATCCCAACACTTATTAATTTTTGCACCTCTTCTTTGATAGCGTCTTCCTTATCATTTGCAAAAATTCTCCTTGTCTGCTTGATAGGTCTAGCAGACGGATCAACTTCCAACCTGTGGAGAGCTATATCTTCCTTAATTCCCCTCATATCCTCGATTTTCCAGGAGAAGACATCAAGATTATTTCTTAGGAGTGTGATGATTTTCTCCCTTTCTTCTGGGGAGAGCTGACCCCCTATTTTTATTTTTTGATCCAGATAGTCGGGGTTGAGTATAATTTCTTCTAGTTCATCTACGGGTTCCATTTCTGGACTGTCTCGGAAATGTAGAGTCTCAATGATTATTTCTCTAAGTCTTCTGCCATCCTCGCCATCAAGGTCTAGCTCTTCCATGTCCACTGGTTTGTCTACGTCTGGGAGCTCTCCTTGTCTCAAGTCAGGGTTGACCCCCCGAGTTCTGGTCGCTGACGAGATGAGGGGCTATATCCGGGACGGACATAACTGTGTCATTGTTTTCATCTACTTCTAGGATAATGTGATCCTCATCTTCTGCTTCAAAAATCAGATTGAGTCTGGAACTAGTGCTGGTAGTCTTCACAGACTTAGAGATTTTCATGTTTTCTTCCGGAGTGCCCACCTCCATTTTCTTGGATGTTTTTCTACTCCTTATGACATGCTCCAAGAAGTCTTTAGGGGTCGCCCTCATGCATCCAACTCCATCACGAGTAGGGAATTTAACTAGTTAGTGAGGGAGGGAGGCGACCAACCCAAGTTTTCCTTGACTTGGAATGCCTAGGATGGCGTGGTAGTCGGTTGCCAAGTCCATGACCACGAACGTAACTGTGGCCTCTGCTCGGAAGGGATGATCTCCCAATTCCAGTAATAAATCGACAGTCCCCATGGCGCTGACTTTGTGGTTTGTAAAACCTTCTAGTCTTCCAGAGTATGGTTCCAACATGCTATCTTTCAGACCCATCTTTTGGAAGGTGGAATATTACAGAATATCTCGGGAGGCCCCCGAGTCAATGAGGAGTCTTTCGGACTCACATTTGTCAATCCTTCCCTTGATCACCAAGGGGCAACAGCCGCGCGACTTCCGGCTAGTTCATTAGGAGAGAAGCTTATGACTTCCTATTCCTTGTGAATCCAGGCGGGGATATGATAGACTTTGCTTAGCTCATGGATCTGGTCCTTCAATTTTTTATTGGAGACAATCTCATCTCTGATTACATGAAGCTTAGCCCTAGGAGGCCTGTCCTCCCTTTCATCTTCCTTATCATCATCGTCGTCATCCTTTCTCTTCCGCTTGTTATCCTTTCTCATAACGTAGCGGTCAAACTTTCCCTCGTCCACCCATCTCCGGATCATTCTTTTGAGGGAGATACAGTTTGATGTGTCATGTCCACGGTTCTTGTGAAAGGCACATTATTTGGAGTTGTCACAGGTGTACTTTGATTTATCACTGAGTTGGCGGGGATCTGGTAAGTTCACCAACTGCATGATCTCCGTGATTTGTTTTGTGATGGGGGTAAAAACCTCGGCTCTTTCAGTTCCCCGAGTTCTATTTTACCCTTTATAGCCGTTTCCATTGGAGGCCTGGTGGGTTCCAGTTGCCTCTGCCTCCGGCTTATCAGATCTCTTCTTACTTTTTTCCTCCGCCATAGTTATGGCATACGCCACATTGTACAAATCGGATTTGGACTTAGGCTCTCTGGCAGAAAGCTCATAGATTAATTGTCCGGATCTCAATCCGGAGTTGAAGCAAACGATCACCTCCCTGTCTGTCAGGCTCTCTTCAACTTGGTCTGCCATAGCTCTGAATCTGTTATAATAACTCAGAGTGGTTTCATTCTTCCCTTGCTCTATGTTAGCAAGATCAGTCAACCCCTTCTTCCTCTTCCCTGTTGCGGCGAAGTGGTCCAGGAACCTCCTCCTCATGATTTTTCAGTTGTCAATGCTTTCCTTCTTTTGCTCACAGAACCAGGACAAAGTTGTTTTGGAAAAGGTACTAGCAAAAGCTTTGCAGAGAATGTCATTTGCCTTAGTAAGGAGGGCCATGGTGGATTCAAAACTTTGCACATGGTCCCGTGCATCGGTGGTTCCTGCGTATTTGTCAAAACTCGAGATTTTGAGAGCAGGATTGGGAGGAAGATCATTAATACGCTGGGAGAAAGGACGAGTGGCACTGGTATCATCTTCGTCCACTTCCTTTTTCCCCATTTCCATTTCCATTTCCATCTCATCTAATCTCTTTTTCAAGAGTAGCAATTCTCTGGCATCGACCCTTGAGCTAAAATGAGAGCTCCGATGAGATCTTTCTCTCCTTCTGTGCCCTCTGGCGTGAGAGTAAGTATTTGTATTTAGAGAGAGAAATCAATTGAAAAGAGTTTACAAAAGATGTGTTACCAAAATAATGTGAATTATGGCTTGTATATACTCCCTCCGTCCCGCTACAAAGTTCACAGTTACTGTTTGCACGCAAATTAAGAAAAAAGTTAGTAGAGTAAGTGTTGTGAGTATGAAAAGTGAGGTTGAAGAGAGAAAGTGGGGTAGGAAATAGTGATTTGATTGGTGTTGTGAGTATAAAAGTAAAGTAGGAGAGAGAATTAGTGGGTGGAATAGTAAAGATTCTTTGCCATTTTAGGAAGTGTGAAGTTTGTAATGGGACGCCCAATGAGAAAAGTGTGCAGGTTGTAGCGGGACGGAGGGAGTATAGGCATAACATTGTATAATCCTTGTTAGATAGGAATGCATGGAGATAAGATTTTATTCCAAGGAGGATTATAATCGTTCGGTCCTTGTTGGATGAGAATTCGTGTGAGATAAGGTTATATTTATAAGAGGATTATAACTGTTCATAGTCCTTATTTGAGTAGGATTGGATACATAATATTCTGCTCGTGCGCCCGTGAGGAATCTTCCTCGGCTTGTATTGCTTTGTCGGCTTAGATTATGTCGAAGAGGAGATGTGGAGAATGGAGAAACCCATTTCAACTTTGTTGATAGCCGAGGAGGGGCTCCTCGTCTTTGGAGGAAGGCCTTGGGAGATGCCTTGCTCGGCATTGAAGATTATGCCTCATCGACATTCAGTTTTGTTTGGGCCTTGGTCATTATACGCTCTGGTATGCCTAGGTCGACATAGTGGGAATGACGAGGAGGCCGGACGAGAAAAGGTAGGAAAGACCCACTTCCTTTACGTAATTGAGACTTATATGGATTACATTTTGGGCCCAATCCATTGGGTATTGCCCGATCACGGATCCACGTTTGTACTTCGGTTTATACTGTTCAATATAGAGTTTTTTTTTATTGACTAGTTATAACAACCGCATTTTATGCGTCGAATGAAATACCAAGACTTCATCTTTACGGTATCTTCATTTTATATGACTATAATTATCGCAAGGAGACTCTTACTCATTTGCGGTATCTTCATTTTATATGACTATAATTGTCGAATGAAAAAGTGATACTCCCTCTCTCCTAAAATAATTGATAAAAAAAATTAAATTTACTTTTAATAAAGAGCATATTTAAAAAAAATTGGTCGTTCACTTTGAACTGAAGGGGGGGGGGGGAGTACATAATAAACAATTAAAATGCTTAATTTTCATTCATATAGATTTATAGGATTCTAGAAGAAATAAAGGTGTATTAACATTTTCAGAAAATAGTTTAAGACTTGCATGATTAGGTAGGTTTTGATTTTATATTTATTTGTTTTTTTATTAAATATTATAAAATTGTTTACTCAACATCGAATTACAACACAGAGAAAACAATATTTCAAAGAAAGGCTAATCATTACTTCTTATGTTTCAAAATGAATGAGATTTTTTTTTTTTTAATTTTAATTATAAGCAAATTTTTTTTTTTAATTGATCATTTATTTTGAAACATAATTTACTATGAGATTCATTTAAACATATATATATATATATATATATATATATATATATATATATATATATATATATATATATATATATATATATATATATATATATATATATATATATATATATATATATAAATTTTTTCTCATTTAATTCTTTTTAAAATTTTTATTTTCAAATATGATTTACTGTTCAAAGTTTTGCATGGAATGTCCTACTTTCTGTAAATCGCTAGACCGTGAAGCAATTTTGATATTTTTAATTTTAAACTCGCCAAACCATTTAGCGAGTTTATTTATTTTTTTATTTCCATTAATTATTTTCTGTAATATTAAAAAACAAATACCAAATATTAAAAAACAAATTCCATGAAAATTAAACTCGCCATTTCATTTGGCGAGTTTACACGTAATTTAAAATCGTCAATTCAATTAGTCAGTTTAAAGGAAAGGTGAACTCGCCAATTGAATTGGCGAGTTTGTAAAAAACCAAATTCACACACCAGCAGTTCAGTTTACTGTCCACCTGCAAAACATATGTATACACAAACAACAAAATCAACAAAACAAAACTCATGTATACAACAAATATAGAAACAAACTAAAACTTTCAAAAAACAAATAAATAGATTACAAAAATATTATAATATACTACAAATATCCATTACAAAAACTAGTAAACTAATCAAATCTCACTTCTTCCTTCTTTCATATGTTTTATCATATTTAGATGGAGTGAATTTGTTTACCGGATGTCGCGACCTAGACCCCTTTCTTATGTCAGACTGTCTCTGAAATTTCTCCCTCTGAGGTTGTGTAATGCCCTCAAAGTAAGTCCCACCAGAAGAAGTCGAATTTATTTACCGGATGTCGCGACCTAGGCTAATTAATCAACTTAAATCCATAACAAAATACAGAAACCACAGAAAAATCAATCAAAAACACATCAAAACATCCAAAATTCGTTCAATTTAAATCTAAAATGACCAAAGTCAAACTCAAACCTAAATTCTAAATTCACAAATACAACTCATTCTAACCTTCAAAAAATGAAAATATGGGGAAGAGAATGAAAACTTAACAATTTTGAAGAATCACTGAATAAAGGGGCTTTTGAATTTGGATGTCTTGAAATCGTTCTTCATTCTCTCTTCTTCTTCCTTGTTTTTTTTTTTCTTTCTTTTGTCTCTGTCTCGTAAACTCGCCAATTGGGGATCTGAAAATTACTTATAAACTCGCCAATTCAATTGGCGAGTTTACATTTCCTTTAAACTCGCTAATTGAATTGACGATTTTAAATTACGTGTAAACTCGTCAAATTAAATGGCGAGTTTAATTTCCATGAAATTTGTTTTTAATACTTGTTTTTTTTTAATATTACAGAAAATAATTAATGGAAATAAAAAAACTCGCTAAATGGTTTGGCTAGTTTAAAATTAAAAATGTCAAAATCGCTTCACGGTCTAGCGATTTACAAAAATTGAGACATTTCGGGCAAAACTTTGAACAGTAAGTCATATTTGAAAATAAAAAATTTAAAAAGAATTAAATGAGAAAAAATTCATATATATATATATATATACTCCCTCCGTCCCAGTTTAGTGTGGACTTATTTTCCTTTTGATCCGTCCCAGATTAGTGTGGACTGTCAAAATCATTCATATATATATACTCCCTCCGTCCTACGTAAGTGTGGATTTCTTTCCTTTTTGGGACATCCCACATCAGTGTGGACTGCCAAAAATGGCAAATAATATTCACTATTCCATCCACTAATTCTCTCTCTTACTTCACTTTTACACTCACAACATTCTCTCTCCTAACTATTCCTCCCACTCATTCTATCTCCTATTTAATTTTTCATACTCACAAATACCTCCTCCACCTATTTCTCTCTCCTAATTTTTCTTAATTCCCACACCCAAAAAGTATGTCCACACTTACGTGGGACGGAGGAGGGAGTATATATTTTCACTAACCTGTAATCCAAGATCGAGAACCCAAAAATCAATGAATGATGGGAGTTACAGGGTACTATTTCAAGTGTTAAAAAAAAAAAAATGAAGCCAAAAATAAAAGGGAAATGTTGAATGCCCACACACAAAAAAAATATCATTCTTTTTTATTTTTCATTAATTCTGAAACAAAAACTTACATACTTCATCTCCTCCTACTTATCTTATACGTATCCCATCCAAATCTTGGTTGACTCTTGTAAAATTCTGGTCCTTCTCCAGTTCCGTCTTCCTCTCTGCAAATCAACCTCCTCTCGAATTCTTCTGGCATATCCCTGATGAATAACTCCTTGAGGGTTGAAATGAATTTCAGTTCCTCAGGAAGCATCTCTAACTTTGAGCATCCCGAAATCCATACACGGAGGAGATTGGGCATGGCACCTTCTTTAATACACCACTTCTCCAAGTTTTCCAGGTTATATAAAATCAAAACCTCAAGTTTGGGAAAACCAGTTGAAGAACAAGTCATTTCCTTTCCCTTCAATTTCCCATCTACTAATCTGAGGTCCTCTAGGTTTGAGAGTTTCTCCAGTGTCGGCATAGGGTCTTCTTCTACCTCAAATTCTCTCAAATCTAATGCAGTGAGGCGACTAAATTTGGAAAATTCAGGTAATAACTTACCTGTCACCCCTGTTATCCTCAACTCATGCAAAATTTCTTCACAACATTCAGGAATTTGTCCTGTTAAAACATCTGAGTACATCTCTACCTTTGGATTGACCAGTTCAATTGCAAGTGATGAGTGCCGCGACCGATCCAAATTCACTTTATTCATGAATTCCTTCATCTTCTTACCATCATCCTCACTTGAGATACAAATCGTCCATTCTAATCTTCTAAGATTGGTGATATGAATGACATCTTCCATCTCGCACTTCATTGAATCAAGGTTTACTAGCGTCTCCAACTTGGTCAATCCATCAAGTCTCAGTCTGGAAAATTTTGGGGTCACCTTATAGTAATCTTTATGAGGAAGAACTAGATGCTTCAATCCTTTCAATTTTCTTAGAGCAAGATTTGGTATCTTAAGTTCATCATCACTAAAATTAGAATATACTCGCATAACTAGAGTTTGCAAGTATATAAAGTCATATATGGATGATGGAAGGCATACTATGTAACACCAGTTAAGGCTCAAGTATCTAAGGTGGATGAGCTCATTGGTAATATCTTCCTCCCCAATTGAGGTATAATAAAAGCTTAGTACTCTCAACAAATTCAACTTCTTCAACTTGGATAATTTCCTCGCACATCCATATTTAAACATAAGCGACCTCACATGCCCAGTTGCATTGTCACTACAAGGAAAATTCAATTTAGCTACGGCAAATTCCGTAGCTAAAATGAAGATTCCGTAGCTAAATCGTGTTTAGCTACGGATTTGTTCCGTAGCTATTCCGTGGGTGCAGGTTTGTCGCTAAATTGGGCGTCGCTATTTTGTAGCTATTTTAGAGACGGATATATTCGTCTCTAATTTAGAGACAGATATGGCCGTCTCTAAATTAGAGACAGATATGTCCGTCTCTAAATTAGAGACGTATATGTCTCGTGTCTAAATTAGCTACAGATATGACCGTCTACGGATTAGCGACAGATTTTTTCGTCTCTATTTAAATTCTCGTTTTATTTTCGAACCATTTTAGCGACGAATATTTCTGTAGCTAAATTGATATTTTAAAAAAAAAAAATTAAATATATATTTAAAAATATATATTAATATATTTTAAATATATAAATATATATATATATATATATATATATATATATATATTAAAATATATAAATATATATTCTTAAATATATATTAAATCGATCACTTACCTTTTTTTTTCAAATCGGTCCCTTAACTTTTATTATTTTCATATCGAGTCACTTAACATTTATTATTATCAAATCGGTCCCTAAATTTCTTTTATACTCAAATAGTCCTCACAACTTCCACCACCGATAACCACCGATCACCACCAATCACCACCAACAACCACCAACAACCACCGGCGACCAATCAACCAACGAATGCGAAAAAATACAAATTATCATACTAGGTTTCCAAAATATTGAATCTTTACAAAATCACCAAAAATTCAAAATCAAAATCCAACCAAACCGAAATCGAGTTTCCAAGGCAAAATCGAAATCAAAACACCAAAATGCGGGTATATAAATCACAAGCAAACCCAAATCAGATCCAGGTTTTGATTTAGATCGAGAGAGAGAGAGAGAGAGAGAGAGAGAGAGAGAGAGAGAGAGAGAGAGAGAGTTTACAACCATTGACGAATTGAACAGCCATAGCCCTCGCCGGAAATCCTCTGCTTCAAATGCTGCATTCGGATTGATAATGTCGCCGGTAGGAAAATAGAGAGGGAGGCGTATTGTGAGTGACGGAGGGCGAAGGAAATGGAGAAAGAGAGAGAGTGACGGTGGGCGAAGATGACCGTGGCTGTGGTGGCGCCGGAGGACGACGACGGAGGCTGAAGAGACGGTGAGGGAGACGACGGAGGCTGAGACGGAGAGAGAGAGGAAAGGGTGCCGGCGTTGCAGAGGAGTTTACGTTTTCTAAATGAAGAGAGAGAGTGAGAAATGAAGAGAGAAATAGAGAGAGGGAGGGAGTAAGTGGGTTTGGTTAAATTATTTTGGGCCTTTGGATTGAATGGATTGAAGGGTCAGATCTTGCTTGGCTCTCAATCCCCGTGAAATTTTTAAATCCAATCAAACAATCCCACATCTCATACTTATATTTATTTCACACTATATTATACACTAACTAAAATATTTATGCCTAATATTAAAAATAATAATATTTATTATTAATAATATTTATTAATAAATTATTAATTATATAATTGATTAATTAATTAATATTAATATAAAGTATATAAACAATAATAATATTAATACTAGTATTAATAATAACTAGTAATTTTTATTATTTTTTATTGAAAAGGAAAAAATATTTTAAATTTTTTTTATTACTGAAATTTACAAAAAGTTATCTAAAATATTTACATGCTTTTATTTGATTTACCCAAAATTTTAGTTATAGTAGTTA
The DNA here is from genome assembly GCA_022495995.1 of Adenophora triphylla var. japonica. Taxonomy (NCBI): domain Eukaryota; kingdom Viridiplantae; phylum Streptophyta; class Magnoliopsida; order Asterales; family Campanulaceae; genus Adenophora; species Adenophora triphylla. The sequence goes on from JAFEMH010005721.1 coordinate 119,848, forward strand.
TAGTAGTATGCCTAATATCAAAAAATAATATTAATAATAACTAGTAATAATACATAATATCAAAAATAATAATGTTATTAAATAATAATGTTATTAATTAATAATAAGACTAATAATGATATTATTGTGAAAATGGTATACGGGTACCTTGTTTATTTTTTTAATTTTTTTCTACATTCTAATTGACATTAAAAGTGTTTTTCATCTTTATGACTTTCCTCAAAATCCAAATGGAAATTGAGTTACAAATATGTGCCATTATTTAGGGGTTTTAGGGTTTTATGTGTCCCGATCTTGTGAAAATGGTATACGGCTACCTCGTTTATTTTTTTAAAATTCTACATTCTAAATGACATTTAAAGTGTTTTTCATCTTTATGACTTTCCTCAAAATCCAAATGGAAATTGAGTTACAAATATGTGCCATTATGTAGGGTTTTAAGGAATGTGTCCCGATCTTGTGAAAATGGTATACGGCTACCTCGTTTATTTTTTTAATTTTTTTCTACATTCTAAATGACATTTAAAGTGTTTTTCATCTTTATGACTTTCCTCAAAATCCAAATGAAAATTGAGTTACAAATATGTGCCATTATGTAGGGTTTTAAGGAATGTGTCCCGATCTTGTGAAAATGGTATACGGCTACCTCGTTTATTTTTTTTTAATTTTTTTCTACATTCTAAATGACATTTAAAGTGTTTTTCATCTTTATGACTTTCCTCAAAATCCAAATGGAAATTGAGTTACAAATATGTGCCATTATGTAGGGTTTTAGGAATGTGTCCCGATCTTGTGAAAATGGTATACGGCTACCTCGTTTATTTTTTTAAATTTTTTTCTACATTCTAAATGACATTTAAAGTGTTTTTCATCTTTATGACTTTCCTCAAAATCCAAATGGAAACCGAGTTACAAATATGTGCCATTATGTAGGGTTTTAAGGAATGTGTCCCGATCTTGTGAAAATGGTATACGGCTACCCTATATTTATTTTTTATTTTTTAAAAAAATTTATTGACTAGAAAACAATATTTTTGCCTTTGTTAATCAGTGGTTTTTTTAGAAAAAGTTATAGAAAAAAAGATAGAAAAAACTAAACAAATGAAAGTATATAGAAGAAAAGTCAAAAGAGGGACGGACTACCCTATATTTAATTTTTATTTTTTTTAAAAATTTTTATTGACTAGAAAACAATATTTTAGCCTTTGTTAATCAGTGGTTTTTTTTAGAAAAAGTTATAGAAAAAAAAATAGAAAAACTAAACAAATGAAAGTATATAGAAGAAAAGTCAAAAGAGGGACGGACTACCTTATATTTATTTTTTATTTTTTAAAAAAATTTTTATTGACTAGAAAACAATATTTTAGCCTTTGTTAATCAGTGGTTTTTTTAGAAAAAGTTATAGAAAAAAAGATAGAAAAAAACTAAACAAATGAAAGTATATAGAAGAAAAGTCAAAAGAGGGACGGACTACCCTATATTTATTTTTTATTTTTAAAAAAAAAATTATTGACTAGAAAACAATATTTTAGCCTTTGTTAATTAGTGGTTTTTTTTTAGAAAAAGTTATAGAAAAAAAGATAGAAAAAAACTAAATAAATGAAAGTATATAGAAGAAAAGTCAAAAGAGGGACGGACTACCCTATATTTATTTTTTATTTTTTTAAAATTTTTTTATTGACTAGAAAACAATATTTTAGCCTTTGTTAATCAGTGGTTTTTTTATAAAAAGTTATAGAAAAAAGATAGAAAAAAACTAAACAAATGAAAGTATATAGAAGAAAAGTCAAATTTAGAGACGGATACTAAATCTGTCTCTAAATTTTAGAGACAGATGTTGAATCTGTCACTAAATTAGAGACGGATTCAAAAATCTGTCTCTAAATTAGAGACGGGTTAAAATCTGTCTCTAAAGTTTAGAGACGGATTCTGAATTTGTCTCTAATTTAGAGACGGATTCTGAATCTGTCTCTAATTTAGAGACGGATTCTGAATCTGTCTCTATTTTAGAGACAGATACAAAACCCGTCTCTAAAATTTAGAGACGGAATCTGAATCCGTCTCTAAATTAGAGACGGAATCAGATTCCGTCACTAAATTAGAGACGGATTCGGATTCCGTCTCTGATTTAGAGACGGATTCAGATTCCGTCTCTGAATTAGAGACGGATTCATATTCCGTCTCTGATCAGATTCCGTCTCTGAATTAGAGACGGATTCATATTCCGTCTCTGAATTAGAGACGGAATCTGAATCCGTCTCTAATTTAGAGACGGAATCCGAATCCGTCTCTGATTTTTGGTTCTGTCTCTAATCTGTCGCCAAATTAGCTACGGATTCCGTCCGTCTCTAAATTTCCGTCTCTAAATCCGGTTTTCCTTGTAGTGTGTGTTTAGCATCCTGAACAATGAAGTCATGTTGCTCGGGAAGATACAAGACTTGCCTAGGAGGTAAGTTCGTATCATTCCTTGAAAAAGAGGAATGAAATACCAATACTTCATCTTTACGACCACGATAGTCATGGACCTCGAGATAATCTTCTTTTTTAACTATTGACAAGCATAATTTTCTCATTAGATCATGAAGCCAACAAAACTTGTACCTCCTCTTAGTGTTAGGATGCGCCTCATCAGCTAATTCAGCTTCAATCATGCATCTTCCCACTAATTCACCCAAATATCTCTCTGCTACATCCATATTTGTTTCTCCTACTTGTCTGTCCTTTGACAATATCATGCCTTCAGCATCCCATAACATGTACAACGTCTCCACCTCTATCTTCTCGTCCTCAACAAGACTTGCCATGTAAAGAATGTTAGACAAAATCTATACAATCGAGCACAAATGAGAAAAGAATTACAATTAATTGAAATATAATATACAACATAAAAATAATAAAGAGAAAACCGTAAATTCATTGTCTTGAGTTTGCTTGATCCGTGCCGTAACCTCCTTGAATCGTCATATTGAATTTGATTGAATACGAGTCGTGTGTGACACACTCTCCTTAAGACTAATTCGCCCCCTCACTACGAGGGCTCGAAGTCTTCAATGGACGTTAGTCTCCCAGGATAAAACGGATGAACAGGAACAACTTTGCACTTAAAGTTTTCCGGCGAATCTCACTATGCTTAAACAAAATCACCACTCAAAACTAATCTAGGAGGCCAAAGAAAAAGATGAACAAATTTCAAGAGGAAGGAGGAAGATTGAAGGAAAAATTGTCTCTTTCATTTGTGGGTTACACACTTATAGCTCCACCAAAAGTCCCCAATTAAACTTGATTATTATGGGAGCCATTATACTTGCAATCATGGGAAGTCTCTCCACATTTTGTAACTCTTATTGCAAGTAATGATCCCAATTAATCTTTTTACTGTTACTTCAATATTGGGTCAAATTTAAAACATAATTTATAATTTAAACCCACCAATTTTGAGCTATCATATCCTTCTCATCCAATAATAAATTGGACATCTAGATATACCATTTTAATGTTCTCATTAAATGGAACATAAACCCACAATAATCTTTGTCGAACGACAAACGATTCAATTAAGAAAATACACAATTTCCTTCACAAACAACAAATTTTTCCAACAATCCCCCACATGAAGAAAATTGATGACGAGTTTGGTGATAGAGTTCGGCAGACGAAAACTTGCATACGATAGGTGTGGAAAAAAGCCCATTGAACCTTCGCTCGTACAAGCATATTTACTCTACTCGCAAATCGATAGACGCGATGTCCTTGAATCGTTATGCTTTTTGTGTAGCCGATCATATGCTTGACACAAGTAACGTCCTAACATAGTTCAATTCTCATAGCTATGTTCATTCATGGCCCTGAACATACGCCTGGTTCTGTGAGAGGGTCTAAGAATTGAGCCTCACACAATTCTCCTCGAAGCGGCCCCACTTCTCTCTCACATAGGTGATTTCTTAAAGGTAACCCGTATTACCCCGCTCGAAATTCCGACGCGTAAGAATCATTAAAAGCCATAAGCTTATCCTTGTCCTTTCGGGATGTCACTAATAGGAATGGACTTGGGGTTGATTCCCCCACAGTGACGCTACAAGTCTTTTAACAGTTAGGTTGTCCCATTAAATCTAGTTCTTGGGATCTCCAGTCATCTAGATTGGGTTTTCCATTGTGTTTAACTTTTAAGAGGCTTACGTCTCATTCCCCTCATCGAACTTTCAACTAACTCTCTATTTAACCCTTTGGTTAACGAATTCGTTTTTCATTTGACATTACATTGTCAAATTAGTTGAGAGTAGTTGTTTAATGTATTATGTCTTATACATAAATGTCTAGACTACTATTACACATATTGCTATATGTCTTTTCAATCATAAATTGGCTTTAGCAATATACCATCTTGCTAACACAAGCTTTATCCATTTGATAATTGTTAACTCAAATTCATTTAAATTCCAGCTATTCCAAATTGATCATTTCAAAAATTTCAAGAATATCCACCTAATGACTTGTTTAACAACAAGTCTATTAGTTTTTCTTGAATTTGAATCAACAGATCAAATTGACTAGAATTTTCCTTAGTTAACATATCGTTTTTGGATTTAATGAACAAAGTGACGTAGTCACTCTTGTTTAAATCCACACAATCGAACTTTTGATGTCATTATCTTTGTACTTGTCTCAAGTCATACAATGACTTTACAAACTAGCACATTTTCTTCTAGGTTCCATTTCTTGAACCGTTTCAACACTTTGATCTATTTCACTCAAAGTATCACTTATTCACTTCCATGAATTTGACATCAATACTTGGTTTCCATTGATTTTATTTTCTTTTGATTTTTATATATATTCAAACTTATTGAATCATATATAACAAACCAATATGCACAATTTTTATGAACATAACTCTTGAAACATAATCCACAATTTTCTTTACTAATTGGACTTGCTACTTTGCGAAAAACACCCCCACATTCACAAGTGTACGTAGGCCTACGTTTCCATACTTCATATGGACATCTCATTATTTTCTTGGGAAAACCTCTCCAAAAGGTAATTAATTATTTTCCAAAGTATACTCACCCCCACATTTTCGGAGTAGTCCCAAAATTAGCAATAATGCCAATTTTCATTATTAACACCATTTGATCATGGTGTACATTGTGGACACTTTGTTTCATTGCTCATGTACAACAAACCCCTCGGGTTGTTCTATGTAAATTTTCTCTTCTAAATCGACATTTAGAAAGGTTATTTACATCCATTTGATGTATTTCAAATTTTGTTATGCAGCAATTGCAAATACAACTCTTTATTCTCGTGATGAGAGAATAAGTATAAAAGTAATCAAGGTCTTCATTTTTCTTGTAATCCTCAATTACAAGTCTAGTCTTGTACTCATTGATTGTTTTCCATCGGTCTTCATTTCCTTTTTGAAAATTCACTTATATGCTAGTGATTTACTACACGGAGATAAATCTACCAGTTTTCAAGTGTGATTTTCCAAGATGGAATCAATCTCACATATAATAGCCTCTTTTCACAAAGATCATTCAAAAGAGTCCAATACCTCTTTATAACTTTGTGATTTACATTCTAGAATGTAGGTTAGAAAATTTGGGCCATAAAATTTTCTCATCCTACCTCTTTTGCTATGTTGAGGTCCAACCTCTTCTTCGCTATTTCATCATGATGAGTTTCTTTTTCTTCTATTGAATCATGTATCCGTTTAGATGAGTTTGCCTCATCTCTTGATGTACACGGAAACATATTCTCAAAGAAAGAGACGTTTCATGATTCCATTATAGTATTTTGTGCGCATACATTGAATCTTGGATTCATACACATGAATTCTATAAGAAGTACTACTATTTTATGCATACTCTACAAATATGCCACCAGTAGTCTTTAGTCCAATTTATACACAAACTCCACTTATTTGTGTTTTATCACTATCTCTTTAGTAAGTTGATTTACAACTTTTCCTTTTAAAGAGATAAGACTCATCATTTTGCTTTTTAACAAGCAATGATAAAGGTAATAGATTACATATTACCACCATTTGTTTGAATCATCTTCACATTATAACCATCACTATGATTATTTAATTCAAAACACATTTTACATCTTAATTGAATTTCTTTTTGAATGAGGGCATATAATCTAATTAACGAGACTTATTCTCATTATTGATTACTACCTCAACTCACCGTTTAATTCAATTTCCATTTTATTCATTCACATAATGAATATTATGATTGATGACATCTACAAAAGATTGTCTCTTAATCCACAAGGTATATGTTTGACTTTTCAAACAAGTTTGACCAACTTTGTCTTTGCCTTGAGCATTTCAATATGCTCCATCACATTTTGCTTTCGCCACAAAAGTGTTAGAAAGTTCTTCTCCGAATCTCTATTCTCTTTTCCAACACAATACGAATAGCAAGCACCTTAACATTCATTTTACGCATTAATGTTTAAGGTGATTCTTGAAATCTTTCCAAGTAGGATGCGATTTCTCAGTTATTTCCGTCACATGGAAATTTCACTCAACACCATTCATCGACATGGTTTTCAAGAAATTTTTTTCAATTATTCCATTAACCTTTTCTGTTTCATGGAGTCCATTATTTTAAAATCAAGAAAACGGCCTACAAAGAATTTCTTTGCACCAACATTCTCGATTTTATATTAATAGTCCAAAGACTCTCATCATTCCTTTGCCGTTTTCTTATTACTATACACATTACATAATGAATTCGACAATTCATTAATTATATAGTTTCGGTAAAAGAGATTTGCATTTTTCAACCATACCCATGGCTTGAAAACATCCGTCTCATTTTCACCCAACTTTGTAAGATTTTCCAAAAGAAATCTCTCTAAGTTCAAGGTGGTCAAGTAGAACATATTTTGTTGCCATCACTTAAAGTCAAGGTCAACAAAATTTTCTAACTTCTCACTATGGTGATCCGATATATTTGGAACAACCACATTCCATTAGAGATTTGTCTCCACACAAAGAGCCTTTAATTTTCAACAATTATCACTTTGTTGTTACAAATATAACTCTCTAACTTAATTAGAGAATTCACTTTTAAGAATAAATTGCTAATTCAATAGGAGAATTAACACAATTTATTTTTCATAACCACTCATATTTATAAACCTCTAAATTCCTTAATGGAATTGTAATTAAAGGTTAATAATTCCAAAATATTAAAGGTCTCATCTTGGAGCCTCTAGATTAGAGAAAAATCACATTCTCATTTAAAAAATGCACAATTTCTTTTAGAAGTTCTCATTCTAAATATTTTGTGTTATTTGTCATCATCAACAACAATATGATTTAACAACTTCCATCAAGAAGTCTTATTGTTTTTATCTTTATGACATTAGTCACATATTTCCCCAATAGATTTTAACAACTTCTTTCAAGAAGCCCTATGGTTTTAGTTCTTGTAACATTTTTCAATGTTCACAACAATAGAATTCAACAACTTCTTTCAAGAAGCTCTATTGTTTTTATCTTTGTGACTTTTGTCACTATTAACAATAATAGGATTTAACAACTTCTTTCATTTCAAGAAGCCGTATTATGTTAACCTTTGTGACCTTTGTCACCAATGCAACTAATAGATTTTAACAACTTCTCGTAAGAAGACCTATTATCTTTGCCAACTAAACGTTAAAGACTTAATCTTCCAACGTTCTTAGTTTCAATGAACTTTCCAATCTCTTTACATGATGTATAACCACTACATGAGGCTTAGCCACAATTGGTTTATACAATCATTGTAACATAGTTGATGTCACGGAGCATCAATCTTTCCATCTTTATTAATCTCATTAAACAGAAATTAAAAAAAAATGTTTTAGTTCACAAAAACTGCTCTGATCCGAAATTTTTATCTTCACTTTCACCTTATAGATTTCAATCTCCACCGTTCAGAATCTTCTCCTATGAGTCGTGAACATGCACACCAAATTTCAGCTCGATCCAACGGTTAACGAACCGGGAAATAAAATTTTTCCACAGATGGTCATAGAAAATCTGTGCTGGAAATTTGCTTCTTTTCCATCAATTTTTCGTCTCTTTTTGCCATCTCTTTACATCTTTTCTCTTGTGGTCATTGATCCACCGGATTTTTCAAATCTGTAATTCTTTCTCAAATAGGAGAATTAGTCTTAAGATTGTTAGACAAAATCTATACAATCGAGCACAAATGAGAAAAGAATTACAATGAATTGAAATATAATATACAACATAAAAATAATAAAGAGAAAACCGTAAATTCATTGTCTTGAGTTTGCTTGAATCCGTGCCGTAACCTCCTTGAATCGTCATATTGAATTTGATTGAATACGAGTCGTGTGTGACACACTCTCCTTAAGACTAATTCGCCCCCTCACTACGAGGGCTCGAAGTCTTCAATGGACGTTAGTCTCCCAGGATAAAACGGATGAACAGGAACAACTTTGCACTTAAAGTTTTCCGGCGAATCTCACTATGCTTAAACAAAATCACCACTCAAAACTAATCTAGGAGGCCAAAGAAAAAGATGAACAAATTTCAAGAGGAAGGAGGAAGATTGAAGGAAAAATTGTCTCTTTCATTTGTGGGTTACACACTTATAGCTCCACCAAAAGTCCCCAATTAAACTTGATTATTATGGGAGTCATTATACTTGCAATCATGGGGAGTCTCTCCACATTTTGTAACTCTTATTGCAAGTAATGATCCCAATTAATCTTTTTACTGTTACTTCAATATTGGGTCAAATTTAAAACATAATTTATAATTTAAACCCACCAATTTTGAGCTATCATATCCTTCTCATCCAATAATAAATTGGACATCTAGATATACCATTTTAATGTTCTCATTAAATGGAACATAAACCCACAATAATCTTTGTCGAACGACAAACGATTCAATTAAGGAAAATACACAATTTCCTTCACAAACAACAAATTTTTCCAACAAAGAAAGCATGGCCTTAGCTGGTATGGTAACTCCTTCTAACTAAATAATAACCCTTCCACCACTAAGTCATTGAATTGTTGATACTTCTCTCCGTCCCATGTTCTGCTTTCATAAAATCTTTCCCACTCACGTAGGCTGTATTTTGTAACTAAAACCCCCCGGAGAACACACACAGCTAGGGGATTACCTTTACACCAAGCAATCATTTTCCTTCCCAGCTCTTCCTTCTTTTTCTCTATTTCAGAATCTATAAGGAAAAAAAAACATACATTAACAGAGATATAATTATGATTACATAATTTTATAAATAATAATGAGTACATACTTTATTAATGTAGGGAAAGTCATTATTTTCCTCCCATGTCAATTACCAGGTTCTATTTCTCACGCACAAGCAAGATGTCATATGGACCATGGTAAGATCAGTAAGGGCGCTTAAGTATTTAAGACACTAATAATTCTTAAAAGCTTTCTTAAATGTCTCTCAAACTATATTTTATTTAAAAAAAAAATTCATAGTTTGTATAAAGTAATAAATGTCATATATTTTATTTGTCCGCCCCAAAAATTTATCATCTTATAAATAAACAATACAAACAAATAAATCATAGTTTTTTTTTTTTAAAAAAATTGATAATTTAAAAGTTATTATAAAATATAGTACCATACTTTCTATTTTGATTACATAATTTTTTTTATTACATAATTTTTTATTTGTCCTTTTTAAAAAGTTATTATAAAATATAGTAATAACAGAGATATAATTATGATTACATAATTTTTTTTATCATATGGACCATGGTAAGATCAGTAAGGGCGCTCAAGTATTTAAGACACTAATAATCCAAAGTTGACGAATTGAAAAAAAAAAAAAAGAAAACCGGTGAAGCAACGTAACATTTATACTTGATTCTTATAATCATAATTAACTAACCTCTGTCTGTGCCTATTTTCTTTTGACATAGCTCCCAGCACTCATCTTCGCTTAAGCAGTCCAAAGAGTAGCAAAATCCCTTATCTGCAACATCCTTGATCCGAGTGGTAAGCAGTACTTTGCTGCCCGTGCTTTCATCAACTAAGCCGCACTTCAGGCTTTCCCAATCAACTACCGACCAAACGTCGTCAATAATGATCAAACACCTTTTCTCTACTTGTACTCTTTTAAGTGATTCAATTACATCTCCCTGAGTCATGCTCTTCAACTCTTCCTCCTTCGCAAGAGAAAGTTGTTGTAGTATATGTTTCAAAATTTCTTCCGCTTGACATTGTTCGCTCACACAAACAAAAGCGAAACTTTGAAAATGGCTCAACACTTTCTTGTCTTTATACACTTTCCGAGCAAGTGTGGTCTTCCCTAAACCACCCATTCCATAAATGGAAATGACCCGAAACTCATTTTCTTCGTGATCAACCAGATATGACACCAATTTATTGATGTCTTCCTCCCTCCCAACGAAATCGTTTTCATGGAATAGACTAGAAAGATCTTGTACTTTGTACGGTCTTCTTGATTCCGAGGAGCTGGCGTCCGCATCTCCACTTTGGCTGTTGATAAAGTCACTGATTTTGATTGTGATCTTCTCAATAGCCTTGCAAACTTTTGGACGCAACAAGCATTCTCTGATGCCAATTTGCTTGTTTACAACTCGGATGACATACTTTTCAATGGAATCGATCAGCTGATCAGCCAAATCTATGATTTCTTTGGTACGTTTATCCTTCCTAACATGCGCGTATTCTAACAAATCCTCCATCTCTTTTAGCTTTTTTGCAAGCTCATCGACTACACCTTCCAGAGCCTGCAGATACTTCATTTCTTCGGCCAACAAATCATGAAGCCTTCCAATCACAAAGGAGTAAAGGGTTTCTCCTTCCATTTCAAAAATACTTGAGATCTAGCAGATAGATGTGGAGAGAGGGATTTAAAGTAATTATAAAAGGACTGACGGGTGAAAGAAGAAAAAGGGTGAGATTTTTTGATTCAAAGATCAAATGGATACTAAGTAGATTGGAGTACTCTAGCATGGACCCAGATGAGATTTCAAGAAAATCACTCGCCTTTAACAACATAATCAAGAATAAACCCAGATAAGATTTCAAGAAAAGCATCTGCTTTCGTTGAGGTGATTTTGAAGCAGAGTGAAGCAAAGGATATGCTTTCGTTGAGGTGATTTTGAAGCATACATTTTCCCCTAATTTTCTGTCTCTTTCTCTCATATTCTTGAGGTGATCAAGAATATCACTCGCCTTTAACAACATAATCAAGAATAAACCCAGATGAGATTTCAAGAAAAGCATCTGCTTTCGTTGAGGTGATTTTGAAGCAGAGTGAAGCAAAGGATATGCTTCTGTAATCGCCATGTGAATTTGAACTCTGGGGGCCTATTCAGCGACTTTGGGGGCCTGTTCAGTGACTTTCTTTTTTTGATTTATTGGGATTAATTTTGGATTTATTCCCCTAAGCCCACAAAAACTATCCAATTCTTAAAGAGGATAGGCTATTCTCATTATTTTTTTCGTGTCCATTAGTATGAATATATATTTTCCCAAGGCCCCGTTAATTCAAGGAAAACTTATATTCTCCAAACTACCCTTCCCCACTCAATCCCTAAAATACGCTCACCATCCCCTTCTACCATCTTCCCCCCTCCCTCTATCCCTACGAGACCAATATATTCTTTTGACAGCCTCCAATAACTGCCTCATTCCCCGCCCGCCTCCAAGCGAGTTGTCACTTTTTCTCCCTGCTAGTCATCCTTCAAGCCATCTCAACTTTAAACCCTATTGATGTCGGTCAAACTTCATTCATGAAAACCCCTCCCTTACGAATGAACGATGTAACACCCCTTCCTTCTTCGAGTGAGTTGTAGTCTCCAACCTCCACGGTCGGTCCAGTGGAATTTGGGGCCTAAGGCAAGGCATATTATTTGGTCGAGGACCTTAAGTTACCTTCACGAGCAACCATAGTTATTAAAGGCTCAAGGCGCACCAAGGCGCAAAAGGTGGACCCGGAGCCTAGGCGCGCGCGCCTAGGCGCGCTTTTAATAACTATGCGAGCAACAGTGCTAAATGCGTTCTCGAATATCGACTTCTCTCTATTTTTTTTCGTCTTTCGTCGTTCTTTTAATTCAATGTCTTTATTTCCAACTTTTCTTAAAGTTTTAGTATTATTGAAAGTTGTTGAATAATAGAATAATAACGAGACTTGGAGAATTTTATTATTAAAAATATTGAGTTTTGGGCTTAGACAATTGGGTTTTGTATTTAGATTGCTTGAGATAATTGTAAAAAGCACCATTCCCTTCTTTTGCAAGTAAAGAGGCATATGCATCCTTCTGTTCTCCTGTATTATTTTGTTGTTGTTACACATATAAGAGTTCAAGTTGTTAGGCAATTGTTCAGGCAGCCACAATGCCACCCATGTGAGAAAAAAGAATCTTTGATTGAAATTAGAATTTTTGGGTGTGATCTAAGCTCGTATTTTTGCAGCTTCTTGCAAGCAGGGTTGGCTGTGAGCCTGATGACATTTGTGATTTTGAGTTGCAAGCATGTGATACTCAACCAAGTATAGTTGCTGGTGCCATGAAGGAGTTTATATATTCTGGGAGACTTGATAATCTCTGCATGTCCTTTTGCTCATTAAAGGTAACAGTTGTGTCTAAAATCAGATAGTTATTGAGATGTTCAGGTTGTGTGTATAGATGTATACTCCTATGTAACTTTACTTTTAATTGTTCACTCATCATGATAACACCAACTCCCTTGCCCTTATACCTGCAAAACGAGCTCAAGAAGAAAAGGAACCAATACAAGCCTATGATGCTTAGTAACTGCATCTGTTACATTATCAAAAAAAAAAAAAAAACTGCATCTGTTACATCTTGATCATCACAGGAATACTTCACAGCTGCTGATGTTGAAGATCATAGCTGTCAGAGGGATGAGACCTCTGCTGTTGAGAACCTTAGCTGTCAGGCTAAGTCTTTAGAGTTTGAAGGTTTAGGAGGCAAGGATTTGTGTTGATGATTAAGTAATGATCCTTTGTACATAAATACATTTGATTTATGTGATTTGACTTGGTGTTTGATCATTACATCATTGCTGTCCAGTTGATATAAAGGTTGTGCAGATGAGTCATGGCTGTCCAATATCCAATGTTATCTTGGCTGTCAGATAACATTGGATAGGATATATTTCTTTGTCAAAACCCTGTATAACTATGTGGCTTGCATAGTTAGGTCCTAACAATTTCCCCCTTTTTGGCAAAGTAATATATCTAATAAAAGATATAACCTGCAAGATACTCATGAATTGAATATACCAATGAAGATAAAACACATCTTCTTGATTCAACCACAAGAGTTAAACAAACAAATTATCCAAAATAATAATTGTTTAAAAACAGGGAATAGAAGGTAGGGTTTAAAGTACTTATCCACAAGAAAAGACAAAAATTTTCTAATCAGAAAATTCTTCTCTTTCTTTTCTTGCTGCAAGCAGTTCAACTCTTTCACCTAGCAGCACTTTTCTCATCTTTTCATCAACACCTCTGAAATACATTTCATTGTTCCATTCCTAGCTCATCTCATCATCATAGGTGAAGGTTTGGTCTTGCCTTTCCTTGAGAGCAACTTTGGATAGAGGTTCTTCATCATCTCTTAATCTCAGATTACCCCATTTGGGAGCATTCTTTGGTCTTGAGCTTTGACCTCTGGTTCCTACAAATAGGTTAGAAAAGAAGGGGTTTGATTGTAGAGAGATGGGTTGTTGATGTAGGGGTGGATCTTTGGTGATAGTGAGAATAGTAGAGGTTGGAAACTGATGCTTTTGCTTCACTGGAGCATCATCTTCATCATCACTTGACACAATCACATTGGGAGCAGCACCAGAGGCTCTTTATCCCAGGTTGACAGCTTCTTCATCAGACTCAATAGCCTTTCCTTTGAATGCTTTTCTGTCAGACTTGGATCCAGCTGAGACTTCCAAAATGTGTCTCATTTTGGTTATCATTGATCTGGTGAATTTCTGCATATCTGAGATTATCACATGGTATGGAGGTACAAAGGTTGAAGGGTTAAAGGTTGGAGGAAGATTAGCTTGGAGAGACCTGGTGTTTAGGGGGATGAAGGAAGGAGGTACTGAAGAGATAGGGGGAAACATAGCTGTCAGATTTGGTTTAGCAATGACAGCCAAGATTTTTTGAGATAATTGTAAAAAAGCACCATTCCCTTCTTTTGCAAGTAAAGAGGCATATGCATCCTTCTGTTCTCCTGTATTATTTTGTTGTTGTTACACATATAAGAGTTCCAGTTGTTAGGCAATTGTTCAGGCAGCCACAATGCCACCCATGTGAGAAAAAAGAATCTTTGATTGAAATTAGAATTTTTGGGTGTGATCTAAGCTCGTATTTTTGCAGCTTCTTGCAAGCAGGGTTGGCTGCGAGCCTGATGACATTTGTGATTTTGAGTTGCAAGCATGTGATACTCAACCAAGTATAGTTGCTGGTGCCATGAAGGAGTTTATATATTCTAGAAGACTTGATAATCTCTGCATGTCCTTTTGCTCATTAAAGGTAACAGTTGTGTCTAAAATCAGATAGTTATTGAGATGTTCAGGTTGTGTGTATAGATGTATACTCCTATGTAACTTTACTTTTAATTGTTCACTGAATAAAGTGAACAACTAAATTGATTAGTTTCTATACATTAATTATGAAAATTGATACTAGAAACTTTGAATAGTTGGAGTGTGTGTGAGTTGTTATGTGTTGCATCACATAACAACTCTTGTGATACTATAAAAAAAACATCTATAATTGAACTCCCGGCTAGAGTATGCATCACATGTCGGCACAAGCTTCGCAAGCTAAGGAAAAGTTTGTAAACCATGAAGAAAAAAAAGTTTTAACTGAAGTACTCTTGTGATACTATAAAAAAAAACATCTATAATTGTAGCACATAAAACATTACTTTTAATTGTTCACTGAATAAAGTGAACAACTAAATTGATTAGTTTCTATACATTAATTATGAAAATTGATACTAGAAACTTTGAATAGTTGGAGTGTGTGTGAGTTGTTATGTGTTGTGAAATTGCGTTGGGGAATGTAACACTTAATTGTCACAAGCTTCGCCTTTTTCCATATTCAATGGTAATCGCTTTAAATTTATACATGCATCAAGCACAACTTCTTGTGACCTTTGAATGGTTTCATGTGCTACTATTATAGGTGCTCTGTTTTAATGCTTTAGGATCTCAACACCTTGTGTTTTCCATTCAACATTAGATTGAATGTTGACCAAATATTTGTGAAAATCTAATGATTTTCAAAGAAGTTCTAAAAAATTGTAATTAATGCACCATTAAGACTATTTTCAATAACATTTTTAGAATTTTCTGAGGCTTTGTATGTTTGTATAAATATGTGGTCAAAGTTCAATTAAGTTGACCATAGAAGTTAAAGAATGACCCTTTTTGGAGACAGAGGGAGTATATGATTTGCTTCGAACTTCGATAATGAAAATCTGGAAAAGAATGATATACTCTAATCCATAAATGGTTTCTAGATTTTAAGTGATCTCTTTCTCTCTGGTTTATGGTCTTATATTTGGTGTAGGATTCAATTGTTGATGGCATAGAGGACAAAATTGCAACTTGAACTTTTCTACCTAAAGGTACGTTATAATCTGGAGGGGGGGGGGGTTTCCTGATATTTATTTGTTTAGTTATTCTTTCTTAATGTAACATTACCATAATTTCACTTTATTCAATGAATCTAAGCAATGTTTTTAACTTTACTTTTGATAGTTTTTCACAAGAGTACTTCAGTTAAGACTTTTTTCTCTTCAGATAGTTATTGAGATGTTCAGGTTGTGTGTATAGATGTATACTCCTATGTAACTTTACTTTTAATTGTTCACTCATCATGATAACACCAACTCCCTTGCCCTTATACCTGCAAAACGAGCTCAAGAAGAAAAGGAACCAATACAAGCCTATGATGCTTAGTAACTGCATCTGTTACATCTTATCAAAAAAAAAAAAAAAAAAAAAAAACTGCATCTGTTACATAAATAACATGGGTAACCCCCATCTATTGAAAACCTGAGCTCCCTTTGGTTCTGGTTTGTTATTATAGTTTATGATTCTTGAAGTCCTAAAACACACGATTTTCTTGCTGTCTAGAAAGGAGATAATTTTTTTGACAAACAACTGCCATTATTTTCTCTAATATGGTCTCCAATTTCAGGCACTGGTAGATGCTACATTTTCTGATAGTAGCCTCGAGGATGAGACTGGTGTGAGAATGGTAGCATTATTTGATCATGAGGAGGTCGGGTCTAAATCAGCACAGGGAGCTGGATTTCCTGCTCTGTTGGATGCTCTAGCTTGAATTACACGTTACTTTTCCCCAGATTCTAAGGTAACAGTAGCTTCATGCTTCTTTATGCATAGCAGATCTGGGTATGAAAGTGTCCTTTTCCACGCTGAATGCCCCATTGAAAAGCACTTTGAATATTTAAGTAATATAGGATTTATCCGGAACATCCCACTCGAAAGTAATTCTGGTCTTTGTATAAAAAATCCTTGAATTTTGCAATAATGGCTGTCTTAATGTAATTACTTCACTGCTGTTACATGGACTAGGGGTGGCAATTTCTGACCAATGGGTATACCCTGATGCAGGAGACTCTGGAGATGAGGCGGCCGCCCCATCTCTCCCCAAGCGCACGCCTCAAGCCAATGTTGCGGAGGTACTGATTTCTGTTGAGGCGTACGCCTCTTCCACATCCAAGCGCTCGCCTCAAAATGGACCAAGTATGGAGCTTTCCTCGGCAGCCCAGGCGGCCGCCCCGGCGGAGGTGATGCGGGCGCCTCAAGACAAGGCAACGCAGGGTGAAGGATCGGCCTTCCAGGCGGGCGCCTGGCCCTAACCCAGGCGGGCGCCTCGCGACGTCATGGTTTCCTTGTTTTCGTTCCTTGTTCAATTTTGTTACTGGTTGTTTGGTAAAACAGGGGTATTTTAGTAATCGTTTTAATTTCCAGTGCTTAGGGTTTTAGAAGTATAAAAGCAACTTTGTTAAATGTTGGCCGACAGTTTTTGATTAATTAATATTTCAGAGAATTTCTTCTCTTTTCTGGTGGATTCCAGTTCTTCGCGTTTGAGGATTCTTCGCTTGAAGAGTTCTTGTGATTAGTGCGCTAATCACAAAATTTATCCGGCTTCCGTGCTGCGTCAGTTGGTATCAGAGCAGGCCATATCCTGTCTTTTCACCACTGATTTGTTATGGGGGACCAAGTAACAAGGGAGGAGTTCGATCGCTTAACCACAGCCATGGCTGCGTTGTCGACACAGTTGGAGGCGCTCGTGGCTGCTCAACGAGGTCCTAACGCTCGTGCTAATCGTAATCGCGGTGGCGAGAGAGATAGAGGTATTGAACAGGGCCGTCGCCCTAGGAGGGGCGAAAATAATGAGGATGAGGATCCTAATTCCGAGTCTGAGATTGAGGTTGACAGTGATGAATCGGAACGGGGTGGAAATCGACATCGCCAGGATTATCGGATTAAGGCGGATATTCCGTTATTTTATGGAACTATGGGAATTGAAGATTTTCTAGATTGGCAGAATGATGTTGATCGTTTCTTCGAGGTTATGGAGGTGCCTACGAACAAACAGGTCAAGATGGTGGCGATTAGATTGAAGAGCACTGCTGCGGTTTGGTCGGAGAAGCTTGTTGCGCAGAGGCGACGACAAGGGAAGGGGCCAATCAGAACCTGGATGCGCATAAAGCAGTTAATTTCGGAGCGATTTTTACCTGCAGATTATGAGCAGACCTTATACAGATTATACCTCAATTGTGTGCAGGGTAATAGAACAGTTGATGAGTACACGACGGAATTTCAGAGGTATACTGCGCGGGTTAGGATTGAGGAGACCGAGGATCAGAGGATTGCTCGTTACATCAATGGATTGAAGGGTTCGATCCAAAAGAAGATGGGTTTGCATCATGCATGGACTCTGACAGATGCTACCACCCTAGCGTTGAAGGCTGAGCTCATAGAGAAATCGAGCGCGAAAAACTTTACCCCTTTTCGCAGATTTCCGCAGCAAGGTAGTTCGGAGGCAATAGTTGATAAAGGCCCAGTCCCGCAGGCCAAGAGTACAACCAATGCTAGTAGTAGCGCAGTAAGCAAGGCTCCGGCGCAGAAGGCAGCAAATCCTTACGCCAAGCCAACAGGGGACAAGTGCTATCGTTGTCAGGGTTATGGCCACAGGTCGAATGTTTGCCCCACTCGGAGGACCGCTGCAGTATTGCATGAGTACGAAGATGATGAGCCCGAGGACAATGAGTATGACGATGCCGAGTTTGCGGAAGAGGAGTCCGGTGAGAGAGTTGGATGCGTGCTCCAACAGATGTTACTTTCTTCCAAGGACGAGGGTCAACGGAAGAATCTGATGCGTGCACACCGTTACGTGAAGAACAAGGTATGTAATATGATTATTGATAATGGGTGCTTGAAAATCTTGTTTCGCGAAGTTGGTCGAATTTCTAGGCTTAGCAACGAACCTCATGATAGTCCTTATAGTTTGGGGTGGGTGAATAAAGGTTCGAACTCAGAGTAACCCGAACTTGTAGGGTCCCTATTTCCATTGGCAAACATTATAGGGAAGAGGTCGTTTGTGATGTTACGAGTATGGATGTGTGTCATATCTTGCTTGGTCGCCCTTGGCAGTTTGACCATGATATTACTTATCGGGGTAGGGATAATGTATTGTTGTTCACTTGGAATAATCATAAAATTGCTATAGCTCCTGTATCACGTTTTGAGAAATAGGTGGAGAAAGAGAAGCCAGTCGTGATGCTCCTACAGAATGAAAAGGAGCTAACAGCTGCTATTGCAGAGGCCGAGTACTTTTGTCCGATAGTGGTTAAAGGGCTGTTGGGTTCTGTTAGCGTGGAGATCGGGAGGCCACGGGATATTGCAGAGCTGTTATCAGGATTTCAGGAGTTACTTGGTGACGAGTTGCCCAATGAGCTCCCTCCTATGAGGGACATTCAGCATCAGATTGATTTGATTCCGGGAGCTAGTCTGCCAAACCTCCCACATTACCGCATGAGCCCTAAGGAGAACGAGATACTGAGGGAGCAGATTGAAGACTTGTTGCAGAAGGGGTTTATCAGAGAGAGTATGAGCCCGTGTGCAGTGCCTGTCCTTCTTGTGCCGAAGAAAGGGAATCAGTGGCGTATGTGTGTTGATAGCCGGGCCATCAACAAGATCACCATCAAGTACAGATTTCCTATTCCTCGTCTGGAAGACATGCTTGATGAATTATCCGGGTCTAAATTCTTTACAAAGTTGGATTTGCGCAGTGGGTATCATCAGATTCGGATCAGGGCGGGGGATGAGTGGAAGACTGCTTTCAAAAGCAAGGATGGACTTTACGAGTGGCTGGTCATGCCATTCGGGTTGTCTAATGCCCCTAGTACATTCATGAGGTTGATGAATCAGGTATTCCGACCTTTTATTGGATCTTTTGTAGTAGTTTACTTTGATGATATTCTGATTTATAGTAGAGATAGAGCTGCGCATTTGGAACACCTTAATCAAGTGTTGCAGGTGTTGAGAGATAATCAGTTATACATCAACCTTAAGAAGTGTATCTTCTGCACCAACAAGTTACTTTTCCTGGGTTTTGTTGTTGGTGAGGACGGGATTCATGTTGATGAGGAAAAGGTGAAGGCAATAAGGGATTGGCCGGTTCCACAGTCAGTCACAGAGGTGCGCAGTTTCCATGGTTTGGCTACATTTTACAGGAGATTTGTGCGCGATTTCAGCACTATTACTGCACCTATTACCGAGTGTCTGAAGAAGGGGAAATTTCAGTGGGGCTTGGAGCAAGATCAGAGTTTTGCCCTCATCAAGGAGAAGCTATGTACCGCACCAGTTCTTGCCCTTCCAGATTTTGACAAGATCTTTCAGGTGGAGTGTGATGCTAGTGGCGTGGGAATTGGGGCTGTTCTCTCACAAGAAAAGCGTCCGGTGGCTTTCTTCAGTGAGAAGTTGAGTGAGGCTCGTCAGAAGTGGAGCACGTATGATCAGGAGTTCTATGCAGTCTATCGAGCTTTACGACAGTGGGAACATTATCTAGTTCAGAGGGAGTTTGTTCTGTTTTCCGATCATCTTGCCTTGAAGTTTCGCATAGTCGAAGGTGATAAACAAGATGCATGCACGCCTTATTTGGGTTAGTTACTTGCGTAAGTTTAGTTCATTATTCAACACAAGTCGGGAGTTCAGAACAAGGTCGCAGATGCTTTGAGCAGGAGGGCTTCTTTGTTGATTACCTTATCGCAGGAGATTGTTGGCTTTGACTTATTGAAGGACTTGTACGAGGAGGATGTAGATTTTATGGAGATATGGTCGAAGTGTGTGGGCAAGCACCCTAGTGCAGATTTTCATGTCCGAGATGGTTTTCTGTTCAAGGGAGATCGGTTGTGCATCCCTATTTCTTCCCTGCGGGAGAAGCTGATTCGTGACTTGCATGGCGGAGGCCTTAGTGGACATCTGGGACGAGACAAGACTATTGCGAGTTTGGAGGAGCGTTATTTCTGGCCTCATCTGAGAAAGGACGCGAGTTCTATTGTTCGGAGGTGTTATGTGTGCCAGGTTTCTAAAGGTCAGTCTCAAAATACTGGTCTTTATTTACCTCTACCTGTTCTTGATGATATTTGGCTAGACTTGTCCATGGATTTTGTCTTGGGCTTGCCTCGGACACAGCGGGGTGTGGATTCAGTATTTGTTGTGGTTGATCGGTTCTCCAAGATGTCCCACTTTATTGCTTGCAAGAAGACGGCGGATGCCTCCAACATTGCGAAGCTATTTTTCAGGGAGATTGTGAGACTACATGGGGTTCCTAAGTCCATTACTTCGGACAGGGACACCAAGTTTTTGAGCCATTTCTGGCTTACTTTGTGGCGCATGCACTACAAGAGAAGGGGCTATTTACGGCGCTCATTTACGGCGGTGGACACGCGTCCGCCGTATATATCATATATATACGGCGGTTATATCTACCGCCTTATATAATTAATATATACGGCGGTCTAGACCGCCGTAAATAAGTAAATACGTATATTTCACATGAATACGTATGAGATCGAAGTTATATACGGCGGTTTATAAGTAGCCGCTGTATATAGTTAACTATTATAGTTAACTATTTACGCGGTTTATACGCGTCCGCCGTAAATGTTATTAAATACCGGGAAACCAAATTTCCCTATTCGGTTTCGCGGTATCTCTCCCTCTCTTTCTCTCCTCCATAGCAAAGAAGCGGCCTAGGGCACGAAATCTCCATAGCTAGGGCAACCAACGAAGATCTCTTTCTCTCCTCCAAATCAGCCTTGGAAGAACGGTTGGTATTTACTTTTAATTTTTTGGTTTTTATTGTTCTTGGTCTCCCCTTTGATTTCTTACTCGGTCTCTCTTTCTCTCCTCTAGCGTATCTCACTCGCCCCTCTCTCTCCTCCAAATTTAAATTGAGCTTTGATTTCTTCAATCAACAACAATCGGTATACATTTCTTTCCCTTTTCTAATTTACTTTTAATTTACGGGTTTTTTTTTTTTTTTTTTTTTGTTTTTTTTTTTTTTTTTTGATAACTGACATTGTGGGGTTTTTGATAACTCGACATTGTGCTAAAACTTAAATTTATGATTTTGCGATTTTGTTCTATGTTCATGGCTCTAGATTGATTTTTGTAGCCGTTTTGCATGTTCTTGAAATTGGGGTTTTGCGATTTTGGAATGGGGTTTGAAAACCCACATTGTGTTATATCATTGTTTCTCATGCCATACATGCGGAGCTTTTACTAATATTAGTCATCCCATTTCCACTCCAAGTCTTGGTAATCACATCAACAAGTTGTTTGCGAAGTAATTTAATTCTTTGAAGCTTCTTCCCAAAAAATGACTATCAACCTCAATGTACTTTGTCTTATGGATTAGATGATTAGATGCAATGTGGATAGCTGCCTAGTTCTCATGCCATTACCGAGTAGGAGTTAAACTACCAAGTCCAACCCCATTAAGTACATGTAGAGTCCATATCACTCACATTTCAACCGAGCCATGGCTTTATACCCCCGCCTTAGTACATGATCATGAATCTTGATACCAATGATTCCTTCTTGCTTTACTAAGATACTAAGTTGCCTCCAACAAATAGACAATACCTAGTCGTGGACTTCTTGTTTGAAGGCAAACCTTGTAAATTCCCTTAACTCTAGTGTGCCCGTAATCTCAATCTATTAGTCCATATGTTGGTGTTGCGCACTTCAAAAATAATGTTGCGCACTTCAATCTAGTTCCTAAAAATAGTTCCAAATCTTTTGTTGCATGTGCATATTCTTTTGCACATCAACCTAGTTCCTTAAATTAGCTTCTCAATTAGAGGGGCTTGTGAGAGAGACGAATGAATGTAGTAATAGGGTTATACTATATCATGGGCCCAAATTCGACTAATAGGCTAGGCTCCAACAATGTATATTATCTATATCGAGCCAAAAGTTGTACATATTTAGACTATGTTTGTTTATGAGTTTATTTTTATTCTAAAATTTGTGTCTCTCGGTCTTATATATAGGTTGTATTTTAACGTTAAAAATATCAAGTCAAGTCATATATGGACAAAAGTTGGATTGATTTGGATAATCGAATTTAAAATGAGTATTTGTGCTGGGTTGACAACTTTCTCGATTTTGCATTCTCAAAAAGTCTGTTGGTGTTAAAGAAATATATTGTCCTTGTAAAAAATGCGCAAATCGTTACCAAGAAGACCGTGCAACCGTGAGATCACATTGTATTGCAAAGGATTTCAAAAAGATTACAAGAATTGGATTAGGCACGGGGAAGAGTACATTTCGGCGCGTAAGAATGATAATAATGATAGGACAACCGAAGATGGCATTGAAATTGAATTGGGCGTGCAAGATTGTATGAGGCGAATGGTACATGAAGGGATGGGTATGCCGGATAGTAACCAGCCAGAATTGAAGAAATCGTACAATCGATGCATCCACCGCAAAGTTTCTTAGACTTTTGAGAGATGCCGATCAAGCCTTGTGGGAAGGGTGTGATAAGTTTACAAGTACTCTCATTTATTGTAGAACTTATGCACTGGAAGGCTAATTATCGAGTGACCGATAAGGGATTTACTTCTTTATTAAAAATTTTCATTAGGGCATTGCCTCGCCACGAAAGTGCCAAGTTCCTATCGTGAGGCGTACAAGATGATCATGCGGATTTGGGTTTTAGTTATAAAACGTGGGACGCGTGCATTAATCATTGTATGTTGTTTCGAAATGAAACTGAAAAACTTACTAAATGTGAAATTTGTGGAGCCTCTAGATATAAGCAACAAGAAGAAGGGGGTAGCGGTGAAGGTGCGGAAAGAAGTGGCAAGAATAAACTTCCCAAGCGGTAGCGATGAAGAAAGTATGGTATTTTCCCTTAAAGCCAAGGTTGCAAAGGTTGTATTGGTCATCTAAGACCGCGACACTCATGAGATGGCATGCCGAGAAAAGAATAGACGATGGTGTGCCGAGGCATCCCGCAGACTCTCGTGCGTGGAAGGAATTCGATGAACGTTATCCATTATTTTCAAGTGAAATTCGAAATGTTAGATTGGGATTAGCATCTCGACGGATTTAATCCTTTCGTAACAATGACTATATCTCACAAGATTTGGCCGGTTGTGCTTATGCCATACAATCTTCCACCTTGGTTATGCATGAAACAGCCATATTTCTTCTTGTCGTGTGCTTACTCAAGGCCCAAAAGGGCCGGGCAACAAGATAGATGTGTATCTCCAACCGTTAATTGATGAGTTGAAGGAATTGTGGGAAGATGGTAAATCAACTTATGAAGCATCAAGGAACGAGTTGTTTACTTTACGAGCTTCACTATTATGGACAATAAATGACTTTCCCGCATATGCAATGTTGTCTCGGATGGAGCACTAAAGGTGAATATGCTTGCCCTTGTTGCAATGTGAGACCTCAAGCACGATGGTTGGATCATGGTGGCAAGTATTGTTATATTGGTCATCGACGCTTCTTGCCTAGGAGTCATGCTTTTCGTAAGGATAAAGGCTCTTTTGATGGTACTCATGAAGTGAGAGATAAGCCCAAGTTATTGTTTGGAACAAAATTGCTTAAACAAGTTGAAAATATGGAAACAGAATATAAAATAGAAGATGTTATTAAAAAGAGGAAAAGAGAAGAGGGTGAGAAGCAACAAGCCAAGTTGGAGAAAAGAAAGGTTCCTAAGTTGTGTCACAATTGGAAAAAGAGGAGTATCTTCTTTGAGTTGCCTTATTGGGCAAATAATCATGTTCGTCATAATCTTGATGTTATGCACATTGAAAAAAATGTGTGTGATAATGTGCTACATACTCTGTTAGGGTATGCTGGGGCAATCAAAAGATAATGATAAAGCAAGAAAAGACCTAAAAGTGATGAACATTCGGAAACCATTGCATCTACAAAAGCTTCCATCCGGCAAAGATATTATGCCTCCGGCTCGCCTTACAATGAGTAAGAAGCATAAAGACACATTCTTGAAAGTTCTAAAGGGAGTCAAAGTCCCCGATGGCTACTCGTCAAACATATCTCGTTGTGTACATCTAGAGGAAAGAGCTATTTGGGGTCTTAAGAGCCATGATAGTCATATTTTGCTCCAACAACTACTCCCTTTAGCCGTTCGAAAAGCGTTGCCTACTTCGCTGTAAAAGCCATCATTGAGTTGGCAAATTTCTTTAGGCAATTATCCTCAAAGGTGAATACACTTGCCGATCTCGAAAAGATACAAGATCGGATGGGTCAGACACTATGTGCTCTCGAGAAAATATTCCCACCGGCCTTTCTTTGATGTTATGGAGCACTTGCCGGTGCATTTAGCCGAGGAGGCCTTGCTAGCGTGCCCAATACAATTTCGCTGGATGTATCCCAGTAGAGAGGTACATCCATATTAAATTTACTTTGAAAAAAGTTAAATTCCTTTTTACATCTCGCTTTAGCATAAGTAAATGTTTTTGTAGGTTTCTACTTACATTAAAATTATATGTTTGAAATCGAGCCCATCCCGAGGCCTCCATAGCTAAGGCAATTGTGGCCGAAGAATGCATGACTTTTTGTACGCAATATTTGGATGACATTGAGACAAAGTCCAATCGTCCTAGAAGAAATGATGATGAAGGTGATGAGTTAGGCCGCTTTGTAGGAAAAGAAGAGGTAATTACCCTTGATTACATCACACGAGTACAAGCGCATAGATATGTGCTTTTCAATACTGAAGATGTTGAACAATACCTAGAGTAAGTGATTCCTTACATGAGGCTTACATTCCTTATATCTTTTATATTTCAAATTAATACTTAATTCATATTTTCGATCCGCTCGTAATGCATCGTGTACATTTGAGGGAGACATTACCTCGTAATCAACGACATCTTATAGAGAAAGAACATAATGATAAGTTTGTTAGCTGGTTTAAGGATTATGTAAGTATGAAACCACCTTCATATAATAGTTTCAATTTATCGTTTTAAATATTTTCTTATTAAATTTTGTTTTTTATAAAAGGTATGCACGACGAAAGATGTAGTGCCCGAAAGAATTACGAGTCTTGCATTGGGTCCTCATATGGATGCGAGGCGGTATAAGTCTTACATAATAAATGGTTTTCGATTTCGAGTGAAGGATGTCGATAGACGGAGGAAAACTCAAAATAGTGGAGTCATGCTGAATGCAAGTGTGACAAGTTTTGCAAGCCGAAAGGATAATAATCCCATTGTAGGGGATGTTAACTTCTACGGGGAGTTGATTGAGATCCTTGAAATTCGTTATAGCAACTCAATAAGATTTGTATTGTTTAAATGTGATTGGGTTGATAACCGGACAGCAAGATGGAAGATGAGCAAAAATTTACTCTTGTAAACTTCAATCACAAGTTGTATAAGGATAATCGAGTTGGTGATGAACCATTCATATTAGCATCTCAAGCTGAGCAAGTTTGGTATGTTAAAGATCCTATAGAAAGTGATTGGAAAGTTGTGATGAGGATTACGCCAAGAGATAGTTTTGACATATATTCAAATGATGATAAACAAGTTGCAAATTCGATTCCACAATTGGTACCATTTTGCTCACAAAATCTGGATGAAAATGTTGCTAACGAAGAAACATCGTGGGTGCGAGAGGGAGTTGATGGGGTCGAGATTGGAAACTACTAATATCAATGACCTAGATTTTGATATGGCCGATAATGATGATGTTGATATGGCCGATAATGATGATGATTAGTTTGAGTAGTATTTGTTTAGATCTTATTTGCTTACTATTTACTAAGACAATGTTATTACTTAAGTTTCATGTTTCAATCAAACTTCTTATTTTTGTATGGTTGAATATTAATATTGTTACTTCTATATAATATGTATTTGTTTAGGTCTTATTTGCTTACTATTTACTAAGACAATGTTATTACTAAAATTTGTGTCTCTCCGTCTTATGTATAGGTGGTTTTTGTGTTGAAAATATGCCTCCTAAGGAGAGAGAGGGTAGCAACAAGAGGGGTAGACAAAACCCGCCGCCCGTAGTCCCAAATGATCCGTATATGGGATTGGACCCAATTGACCGCCGCTCAAAAGAAAAAATGGCGGAGTTTGGAGGGTAGGAAATTTCAAGTCACCACTTTCCTTCATTTGCCGGTGTTGAGGGATTTGGGTTTAGAGACGTTAGTAATGTAATTGATGACGCAAGCCGGGTTAGGTAATTTCCTGGGGAAGACTCCATCTACGTATTTGAGATATTCACTTGAGTTCCTTTCAACTTTGGAGGTAGGCCAGGTCACAAAGAAAATACTATTCGGTTTCATATGAATGATGAAGCCTATCGAGTGGATTATGATGAGTTGAGGCAAATCTTTGGGGTTGATCACCGAGAGGAAAGCTGGGTCGAGTCCGGGATGGGGGACTTGTTTTTCTTTTCGGAGCTCACGAGGATTGCCCCGCAAAAAAATACCTTAGGGCTTCCTCTCTTTCTCACCCGGCTTGGAAATTATTTTACAGAGGTCTATCTATGTCTTGGTTGGCAAACGGAGAGCCCGCTCAATTGAATGTGGCTATGGTAAACCTTTGCGAACAGGGGTTGAGGAGTTTTCAGGTGATTCTGATTGGGTTGACATTTTTGTTCGGAGATGTGAGGCAGTTGCCCTTACCAAAAAGGGAAACATATCAATAGGGGGGATGATCACCTTGATTGCTCAAGCTTGTGTGGGTGAACCAAAACTCGAGGCGATGAGATTGATGGGGGGCACGAGTTTTTATTACAGTAGGCCGGCTAGTGCGGTATGACAAGTTTGTGAGGGACCGGAGGGCGACGTAGACAGTGTCTTTATTATTTGAATATGGTACTCCCCGGGAGGACGGTCCGTTGCAGGAGTAGGGGCCACGTTTCCGAGTGGTGAACAAGCCAGGCATTGGCGTATGCCCGGTGTTGATGATCAAATGGATCCCGTTGATGAGGAGGATGATGAGGAGCAGGAAGAGGAGGATCGGGAGAGACAGGGTGGTCGTGAAGGAGAGGAGAACCAGAGCCAGCGGGGTTCTTTTGATCGAGTGGGATACCATGAGGGCATTTTTGGAGGAGCGGGGAGCGATCGAGGATCGCTCGGGAGCAGAGCCGACATGCTTTGGAGGATGCTAGATGGGGGAGGTTATCGCTCGGGAACAGAGTCGGCAGACTTTAGAGGATGCTAGATGGGGGAGGTGCAAGATCGTTTTTGAGGGGTTGGAAGATGAAACTGCCATTCTTGGGAGCCCGGTATACGCAATGGAGGCTTGGGCGATGCGAGGACAGAGCCCCGGAGTTACGAGCCGGCTTCAGAGGATTATTTGACTATGATGCATTCGAGAGCCACTGCTCGTGCAGGAGGCGTTCTTCCGTCGAGACCTACTATCGTGACAAACCTCCGGCTCTCATCGGTGATGTTATTATTGTGATGTTATTATTAATGTTTCATGTTTCAATCAAACTTGTTATTTTGTATGGTTGAATATTAATATTGTTAATTGTAATATGTATTTGTTTAGATCTTATTTGCTTACTATTACTAAGACACTGTTATTACTTATGTTTCATATTTCAATCAAACTTGTTATTTTGTATGGTTGGATTGAATATTAATATTGTTAATTATAATATGTATTTGTTCGCTTCTTTTGATCAAACTCTTATTTCCTACAGGGATCTTGTTGCGAGCGGCTCTTACTTTCTACCTCCGTCATCCGCTTCTCGAGGTACTCCTTTTACTTTGGGATGTCCCCGCCTCGCTTCCCCACCGATTTGGTACCCGCGTGAGCCCCAGCCCCCCGTACTATTTTATACTTTTACGTATCAAGCAAGGCTTGCCCTATAGTGTTGTTGTTGTTGTTGTTCCTTGTGGTTGTTGTTCCCCCGCCCGCTTCCCCACCGATTTGGTATTTGTTTTTTGTTAAATGTGACATATAACAAATGTGTCTACAACCCGCGGAGCCCCCCGTAATGTCATGTTTGTTGTTCCCCCGCCTCGCTTCCAAAAGTATTATTTATAGAGCAAAAGAAATGTAGATTTGGTTCTGTGCATGTGCTCGTGAATTCAATTTGTTATTTTTCCCTTATAAATCAAATTCTAATACCCCTTTAGTAAAATATTTATTTCTCTCCTTCATTGAGTCATTCTCCATTTTTCATGGATTTTTCTCATGTGACTTATGTGCTTGTGTAATTCATTCTGTGGCATTGAGCATTTTAAACAATTTGTTATTTTTCCCTTATAAAATAATAGATCATAAATGAATTGTTTATTGATTATTTGTGCTTAATTTGGGTGAAATGACTTAGGTTTGAAATATTACTATTGCTGCTTTCGTTTAGGATCTTGATGGTTGTTGGCTTCATTCAATGATTAGGTGGTCTATTTGAACCGTGTGGGACCTTTTTTTCTTTTGAGTACCACTCATTAGATTTTCCCATGGGATTAGTTGCTTCATTAAATTAATGAAGTGGTGTGTGATTTCTGTGTACATCTGTGCACATCTTTTTTCATTTTTCGAATATGCGTTGATTCTATTTTCCATGTTGGAGCATTGTAGTAATTGATGCTTCTTGTGATTTTTAGTTTATATCCTGAAAAGAGTCCTACATTCATATCTAATTTGTACATGATTATAAAGAATAAATCACCTTTCAAAGTTTAGCTGTGAATTTCCACCGTTGTTTCTTCTAGATTTTCTCTTTTGTGGAAACTTCTTTAGTTTTTAGGTGTGATATTGAAGATGTAATTTAAAATCAGTTCAAAGGATATACTCCATATAATAAAAGGAAAAGATATTGTTTAAGTGTTTGACAATTTTGGGACGCAGGAGTACTTTGTTCATGTTTCTATTATTTATTTCCTAGTCTCTTTTTTCGTTGTAATCTTCATTGATGTACCCTTTTTGATTTGGACTTTGGAGAGCCATTTGGATTTTTTTTTTTTTTTGGAAGCTACACTCTAAGAGAAGGGAATTTAAAAAGAGAATGATTTGTATTGATATCACCCGTAGCTAGAACTGGAGCCAAAAGTATAAACTGCATTTGTTGTTTGCTTTATTATTGTTCTTGCCGCTTTGTTTCAATTTATTGCTGTTATTGCTGCTGTTGTTGTTGTTGTTGTCGCTGTTGCTTGTTGTTGTTATTCTTGTCATATTGTTTAATCAGCCGTTTGTTGTTTGCTGTTGTTACCGCCGTTGTTTCGTTTCATTGTTGTTGTTGTTGTTGTTGTTGTTGTTGCTGTTGTTGTTTCTAGGCATTTTATAGGTCTTATACATGATACATAAGACCTATAATAAATTTATAGGTCTTATACATATATTATAAGATTGTTTTTTTGGGTCCTTTACTTGGTTTATCCAATTCTTGTGCTATAATTGAATTGTCATATGACAGATATGCCTCCAAGGAAAAATTTATTACAGTCGGGCTCTAACCCTAAAGGAAGAGGGTTGGCAAAACCAACCGCCAAATGGGGTAAAGAGAGATTGATCATAATATGGAATAATTATGGTCAACCGGTTGGTGGGGAAATGGCACAATTAGCTACTCGATAGGAATTTTTGCTAAAAATGGGGAACATTTCCCATTAACTAATGAGTGGTCTCGATATGAACCACGAGTGCATAAATAACGTAATGGAATGACGTTCGGTAAGTTGTAATCCATATTTCTTACATAAATCTCTAGTACGTAGTCAAAAGTCTTATGATTCTCTAACAATTGTTTTTTTTTCTTTGTTGAATTGTGTATATAGGAAAATACAAATGCTCCTCCGGAGTATTTCCCGGTTATGGCTCTTTCTCTCGCTAAAGCGTGGCGTGACTGGAAATACAATGTGAGACAAGCATATAATAAGTATTACTCGTTATGAATATTACTCGGTTATGACTTTGTTATGAATATTGACTCAGCTTATGAATATTATTACTCAGTTGAAAACGGCATTATAAGATGTATGAATCGACCAAGGCATTGGCTCACCCACCCCGTGGGTGCGTTGCGGATCAATGGGCTGCACATTGTTGCGATGTGGGGTACGCCAAGGCTCGGGTATATTTCAAATTAATCTCAATCTATTATCGTGAATGTCTTATATAAGTAGTCAAATTAATACTAATATTATCTTTTTTTTTTTCCAGGAAATATCGAGAAACAAATAAATTGAATCGAGAAAAACAATCGTGCTCGAATAGGACCGGAAAAACGTCCCATTCCAAAGTCATCAAAGAGGTTTGTCATCGTTCAATTTAGTTCTCGGAGTTGTCAATTCAATTAATATTTCTTTTTGTATCGGTATATAAATATATTATTTTTTTGGTCAAAATGATTCTATTATAAATTGTAGAGAGGCGACAAGGGATTACCAACTCTGATTTCGCTTAAGCGTTTCGTTTCATACATTAACGCCGCACCGCAGACAAAACAACACCTCGCAGATCAAGAAACCACTCAAATGATTGTAAGTTAAAGTTTCAACCTTTTCTCGTTCTTCAGTTTCAGTTATTCTATAGGAATACTTTTTTCATTTCTAACTTCATTTTCATAATATTAATTAAAGTTAAAACATTTTATATTGAACATGTTGTTTTTGTTCACAATGACAGCTTAATGACTGCAATTTAGGAGCGCCAGGTAGGAGCAACAAAACCTTCTCTCCCGCCTAGGCGCTGTGAAAATATTTTTGTTGGTATGTTTGGCTCACGATGACCATGGGAGAGTTCGATGTATGGGAGGCCGGTCCGATACAAGTGAAACTAAGGTGTTTGGTAAATCCCAACCTTCTCGGGCAGTTTTGTAATGAATGAGGCGGTGGCGGGGGTCAAGGAACAGCAGCATATGGAAAGGCAACTTGAGGAGGAGGCACGCCAGAAAAAATGAGGAGGAACGCCAACGACTTCAGGAAGCAAGCTTACAACAACAACTTGATGAGGAACGCCTTAAGTTACAACAACAAATTGATGAATTGAAACGTTGTTGGATGGAACGACGTGGAAATGGCCCGGTGAATGGAATAGTGTTGTGGATTTTAGACATTGTGTATTCTTGGATACATTCAACAACTAATAACTTTTTTGTATAATGGATTTATTATGTGCATGGATACATTCAACATTAATTGTGTTAATATGTAAGATTGTAATAATATTGATTGCATTTGTGTATTTTTGGTTATATTTGTGTGTTGTATACGGGTTGAATTTGGTTTTTGTGAACGTATTTTTGGGGAAAATGAATTGCTTATACAAAGGCTTGGGGAAAAAAAATAGGATTATTTAACGGCGGTGACTAAATCCGCCTCGTATAAACGCTAGGGACGACTCACAGTGCCCGAAAAGGGGACGAGG